>WNYA01000392.1:0-73602 GCA_019512145.1 Engystomops pustulosus
TACAGGATGTAACTCAGGATCAGTACAGGATAAGTAATGTCATGTATATACACAGTGACTGCACCAGCAGAAGAATAGTGAGTGCAGCTCTGGGGTATAATACAGGATGTAACTCAGGATCAGTACAGGATAAGTAATGTCATGTATGTACAGTGACTGCACCAGCAGCAGAATAGTGAGTGCAGCTCTGGGGTATAATACAGGATGTAACTCAGGATCAGTACAGGATAAGTAATGTCATGTATATACACAGTGACTGCACCAGCAGCAGAATAGTGAGTGCAGCTCTGGGGTATAATACAGGATGTAACTCAGGATCAGTACAGGATAAGTAATGTCATGTATGTACACAGTGACTGCACGGAACAATGCACTGCCGTTCTCATAGAGGGGTGTCACGATGTGCCTAGTGGTATGTCCTTAGTGCATGTCCTAGTGGCATGTCCAAGAGTGCATGCCACGTGGCATTGTCCAAGTGGCCTGTCCAAGTGGCATGTCCATAGTGGCATGTCATAGTGGAATGTCCTGTGGCATGTCCTAGGCGTGATGGCAAAACCTTGTCGATGCCGAGTGCCCCAAACTACATTCAAAACCCACATATTTTTTGCGTAGTGCCGATGCGACAATTTAAAACAGCTCCTACTCTGTCGCATGTTTAGATTTATAGGCACCTGAGGGACACAATACAGTAGAAAGGAAGTAGAAAAAGCTTTGGTTATCATGTAGCTTCCTTCAGGGTCATGGGCTTCTGCCTGGGACTGCACGAGGCCGTTGTCCTCTCTGGCGAAGTTGCGATGGGGTGACAGTGAGGGTGCCCATAGAGAGGGCCTCTGAGTGCACCTCTGGCACCAGTGCATAGGTTCGGCCACCACTGTCATAGTGGTATGTCCTAGTGGTATGCCCAGTGGTATGCCTAGTGGTAATGTCCTAGTGGTATGTCCTAGTGGTTATGTCCTAGTGGTATGTCCTACAGTATGTCCTACAGTATGTCCTACAGGTATGTACGACGTTGAGAATAACA
Source organism: Engystomops pustulosus (assembly GCA_019512145.1). Classification (NCBI taxonomy): domain Eukaryota; kingdom Metazoa; phylum Chordata; class Amphibia; order Anura; family Leptodactylidae; genus Engystomops; species Engystomops pustulosus. Next base: position 1,022 of record WNYA01000392.1, read on the forward strand.
GGACGTCATAACTATTTACAGCTTCAACAGAGATTCCGCGGGACAGCACCATCCTCTACAGCAGGGCAGTCACCTCCGCACGACTAGTCACCAGAAGTCATGTCAGCCTCAGGACATCCTATTAAAGTCACCTACCTACTATCAAAAGACGGTAAAGAAGGATCAGGCCCAAAGGTATGTTCTTGCACCTTTAATGCCGTGTTTTTCCTATGAAAGTTAATGTTAAATGTAGACATCACAGTGGTAGAGTGCGCGTCCAGAGCGGAGGCAGGTCCTGCACCCAACCAGCTAACTGCCCCATGCACAAGGACACGGGCCACAGCTGTAGGACATAGCCACAGCTTCACTATAACAGCAGAGATCAGAGGAACCTATAAACTGAAGCCCTAGACATCACAGGGTAAGAGTGCGCTTCTAGAGCAGGAGGCAGGTCCTGCACCCAACCAGCATAACCTGCCCCATGCACAAGCACAAAGCCTCTAGAAACAGTGCAAAATAAAAAAAAAGTTTTTACAATACAAAAAGAAATTGAGTCTACAAGATATCCCAAATCACTAAACATGACCACACATTTTGGAAAATCACAAACAATAATACATTTATAAAGCATAACTTATGATGATTGATGTGATAAAATATTAAAGTTCAACTCTTCAGAATGAATGTGTGTCACAAAAGTACATAAACATAAAGTAAAAATCTTTCCAGTGTCAAATAAAGCCTCATATAGCAGCAGCACTTTTTTAAAATTTTAAAAAGTTTTGACAAAAAAAACAAAAAATAATTTAGAGAAAAATTACAGTATTTTTCGGACTATAAGGCGCACTGGAGTATAAGGCGCACCATCAATAAATGCCTGCTAAAATTCTAGGTTAGTATATAAGGCACCACGGATTATAAGGATGAATATGACCAGAAGGGTGGCAGCCTGTGCACAGCTCAAGGCAGCTGTTGTTGTAGTTTACGGTTATATAAAGGCGCACTGGGAATATAAGGCCACCGGATTATAAGGATGAAAATTGGACCAGGCAGGTGGCAGACCTTGTGCACAGTTCGCAGGCAGCTGTTGTCTGTAAGTACGGTTCATATATAAGGGCACTGGACTATAATGCGCACCTGATTATAGGATGAATGACCAGCCGGTGGCAGACAGCAGACCTGTGCACAGTCTGCCAGGCAGCTGTTGTCTGTAAGTACGGGTTCCTATATAAGGGCACTGGCCTATAAGGCGCAACCGACTATAAGGATGAATGACCAGCAGGTGGCAGACCTGTGCACAGTTCCAGGCAGCTGTTGTCTGTAAGTACGGTTCATATATAAGGCGCACTGGACTATAAGGCGCACCTGATTATAAGGATGAATGACCAGCAGGTGGCAGACCTGTGCACAGTTCCAGGCAGCTGTTGTCTGTAAGTATGGTTCAAAGGATTTTTTGTGCGAAAAATACGGTAAAAACAAATCATATTAGGACCATATTAGGCTGCACTACTATGTATAAGAGGATTTTTAATTATATTTCGTTGCGTTAGGACCACAGGCTGCACTGGTGTCTATGAGAGGATTTTCCATGTATCTCTCGGATACAGGGTCTCTTTAGCTGTAGGAAATCTAATGGATTTTTTTGTGATTCTTCCAGCAGTGCGAACCAGAGAGTACCGGCCACGTCCCCTTCTGCTCACAGTATTAGTACAACCACCCCGGACCGGACTCGCTTTCCACGAGGAAGCACTAGTCGGAGCACTTTCCACGGAGAGCAGCTCAGGGATCGTCGCACTGCTACATATAACGGACCACCGGCATCACCCGCCCACGAGACCACCCAGTTCTCCCACAGCAGGAGAGGAACATCCACTGGTATTATCAGCAAGATTACCTCCAAGTTCGTACGAAGGTAAATAGCTAATAAGAACAGGCGCGTGTCAGAGCGGAGGCGGCCATTTTATGGAATGTACCCTAATATCTGTGCCTTAACGATGACCTAACGAGGAATAAACTATTAATCTTGGTGCAACCAATAAAATGGCCGCCAAAAAGACGTTTTTGTTGTAGGTGCCATAGGAGAGTCTTGGTTTCATAGAAGGATAAAATATGGAGCCACACTCCTCTCTGTAATACAAAATTATAGTGAGTGCAGCTCTGGGGTATAATACAGGATGTAACTCAGGATCAGTACAGGATAAGTAATGTCATGTATGTACACAGTGACTGCACCAGCAGCAGAATAGTGAGTGCTGCTCTGGGGTATAATACAGGATGTAACTCAGGATCAGTACAGGATAAGTCATGTCATGTATGTACACAGTGACTGCACCAGCAGCAGAATAGTGAGTGCAGCTCTGGGGTATAATACAGGATGTAACTCAGGATCAGTACAGGATAAGTCATGTCATGTATGTACACAGTGACTGCACCAGCAGCAGAATAGTGAGTGCAGCTCTGGGGTATAATACAGGATGTAACTCAGGATCAGTACAGGATAAGTAATGTCCACTCTGGGGTATAGACAAGATGTACCAGGATCTACAGGAAATAATGTCATGTATGTACCAGTGACTGCACCAGCAGCAAGAATAGTATTGCCGCTCTGGGGTATAATACCGGATGAACTCAGGGATCATACAGTAAGTAATGTTTCTGTATGTACACAGTGACTGCACCAGCAGCAATAGTGAGTGCAGCTCTGGGGTATACTACAGGTCTGATAACTCAGGGAATCAGTATCAGAGATAATATAATGTCATGTATGTACCAGTGACTGCACTAGAGCAGAATGATGAGTGCAGTCTGGGTATAATACGATGTAACTCAGATCAGTACGGATAAGTAATGGCGTTCATGTATGTCACAGTGACTGCCCAGCAGCAGAATCAGTGAGTGCCAGCTTGTATAACTACAGAGATAACTCGGATCATACAGGATAAGTAATGTCAGTGTATGTACACAGTGACGCACCAGCAGCAAATGATGAGTCAGCTGGAAGTATAATACAAGGATTACTAGCGATCAGTCAGGCTATAGTAATGTCATGTATGTACACAGTGACTTCACCACAGCCGAATAGTGAGTGCAGTTGTAGATAAATACAGGAGTTAACTCAGGATCAGTACGGATAGAATTAGCATGTATGTCACCGTGATCTGAACCAGCAGCAGAATAGTTAGTGCAGGCTCTGGGTACATACAGAGTTACTCAGGATCAGTACGGATAATAATGTCGTGGAGAACGGACTGCACCAGCAGCAGAATAGTGGGTGCAGTCTGGAGTAGTATACAGGATGTGTAACTCAGGATCAGTACAGGCAAAGTAATGTCATGTATATGTCACAATGTGCTGCACCAGCAGAGAATGTGAGTGCACTCTGGGGTATAATACAGGATGTAACTAGCGATCGTACAGGATAAGTATGTATGTTGGTACACAGTGACTCGCGCACAGAAATAGTGAGTGCAGCTGCTGGCGTATAATACAGGATGTACAGGATCATACAGGAGAAGTAATGTCATGTAGTACACAGGACTGCACCAGTCAGCAAATAATGGATCGTCTGGATATCAATACAGGATGTAACCCGAGATCAGTACAGGTAAGTAATGTCATGGTATGTAACGTGGACTGACCGCAGCAGAATCGGAGTCAGCTCTGGGGTTTATAATACAGTATGGAATAACGGAGCAGTAACAGGGATAAGTAGGTTCATTATGTACCAGGACTGACCAGCGCGAATGTGAGTGCAGCTCTGGGGTAATAATACGGATTAACTCAGGAATCCAGTCACGGAAAGTATGTCCTGTATGTCAACACAGTGACTGCCAGCAGCAGCAGATAGTGTAGTGCAGCTCTGGGTGTAATTACTAGATGTATGTAAACTCAGGCTGATCGTACAGGATAATAGTCCATTGTATGTACACAGGTTTACTGCACCAGTCACAGATAGGAGTGCAGCTCTGGGGTATATATACAGGATGTATAACTCAGGATCAGTACAGGATAAGTATGCCATGTGTGCTACAGTGGGGCTGGCACCACAGCAGAATAGTGAGTGGCATGCTAGCTGGTAATACGATGTAACTCAGGATCAGAGAGGATAGTAATGTTGGTTAGTACACGTGACTGCACCCAGCGCGAATAGTGAGTTGCAGCTCTGGGTGATATAAGGATACGTTAACTCAGGATCATTACGGATAAGTCAATGTCATGTTAACGTACACCAGGACTGCACCAACAGCAGAATAGTGGTGGCAGCTTGGGTTTATACACCCCCACCTCTATGATCAGATGTAAGGATAAGTAATGTCATGTATGTACACAGTGACTGCACCAGCAGCAGAAAGTGAGTGCAGCTCGGGGGTATAATACAGGATGTTGTAACTCAGGATCAGTACAGTGATAGATCTGTCATGTATGTACCAGTGCTGCAACCAGCAGAAACACTCTGATATAAGAGTATCGGAGTGCATGAATACGTTTACTTACTGGCAGCATGGTGCACCGGGTAAAATACAGGTGTTGTAAAACTAAGGAAATTCAGTAACAGGATAATAATGTCACTTATGTTACACAGTGACTGCCCGCATCAAAAATAGTGAGGCGCTCTGGAGGTATAAACAGGATTTTTGTAACTCAGGAATCAGTACAGGGAAAGTAATGTCATGTATGTAACGTGACTGCACAACAGCAGCAGAACGTGAGTGCAGTTGGATATAATACAGATGTAACTCATGGTCATACAGATATCAGTACAATAGTTAGCCCATATGTACAGTTGACTGCACCAGAGCAGATAGTGATCGCATGCTCGGGGTATAATACCAGGAGTGTCTCAGGATCAGTACAGAAAGTAATGTCATGATATGACACAGGACTTCACCCTAGCAGATGTGGTGACAGCTCTGGAGGATAATAAGGATGTACACTCAGGATACCGATGTAAGTATGAATGTAACGATCAATGCTATGAGACATATGCAGTCCCCCCCAGCGGCAATCTGAGGACTCTGAGTGTAATACAGACTGTTTGTAACTCAGGATCATACAGGATAAGTAATGTATGAATTAGCACAGTGACTGCACCAGCAGAGAATATGGGTGGTACAGCTAGGGTATAATCAGGATGCAACTCGGATCAGTACGGGATAAGTAATTCCTTTTGTACACAGGACGCACCACAGTCTCGAAATAGTGCAGCAGCTCTGGGGTATTAATACAGGATGTTAATTCGGATCAGTACAGGATAGTAATGTCATGTATGTACCAGTGCGCACCAGCCAGAAATGTGAGAAGCATCTGGGTATAATACAGGAGATGTAACTCAGGATCAGTAAGGATAGTAATGTCAGTATTGGTACACGTCTCTCGAATCACTCTATGACTGCCAGAGCAGAATAGTGAGGTGCAAGCTTGGGTATAATACCGGATGTTAACTCAGATCAGTACAGGATAAAAGTAATGTCTTCGACACAGTGACTGCACCAGCAGCAAAGATAGTGAGTGCAGCTTGGAGTAAATAGACAGACTGTACTCGGGATCATACAGGTAATGTAATGCTTCATGTATGTACACAGGTGACTGCACCAGCAGCAGAATAGGTGCGCTCTGGAGATAATCAGAGAGCTCATAAGGACAGAATAGTATTTCCTTAATCAAGTATGCAAGGATAGGAGGCCATCTAGAGAGATCAGATGATCAGGATCAAGTGAGATCAGTAACAGTGGTAGTACACAGTGCTGCACCAGCACAGAATAGGCAGTACATGCTCGGGTAAATATCAGGATTGCAACTCAGGTCAGTAGGCGGAAGTAAATGCCATGGTCGGTATACACAGTGACCTGCACTCAACAGCTAGAATAGTGAGGCAGCTCTGGGAGGTGATAATACAGATTAACCTCGGATTCAGTCAGGTATAAGTTATGCATTTATGTACACCGTGACTGCCACCCAGCAGAAATAGTGAGGCAGCTCTGGGAGTATATACAGGATGTAAGCTCATCTATCAGTAGGATAAGTAATGTCATTGTACTACAGGTGACTGGACCAGCAGCGATAGGAATAGTGAGTGCAGTCTGTGGGTGGTATAATACAGTGAGTACTCAGGATCAGTCCATGATAGTAACTGTCAGTATGTACACAGTGGACTGCACGCAGCAGCAATAGTGAGAGCAGCTCTGGAGTAAATAAGGATGTAACACCCATAACTGGCATTGGTTCAGACGGTTCTATAGTTCTTCTCTTTGCCTAGGCTTACCAGCCTGTCTTACTTCGCACCACCGGTCCCTCTCCAAATTCGCTAGTATGCTGTGCTCATTGTCTGATCGCTAATTCGCTTCCTGGTCGTTTTGTTATAAGTACAGTCGATTTGAGACTCAGGATCAGTACGGATAAGTAAATGTCAGTATGGTACACAGTGACTGCACCAGCAGCAGAATAAGTGAGGTGCAGCTCTGGGTATCATTGATATACGGATGTAACTCACAGGACTCAGTACAGGTAAGTAATGTCATGTATGGAACACAGTGACTGCACCAGCAGAATAGTGAGTGCAGCTCTGGAGTATAAACAGGATGCTAATCAGGATCAGACAGGATAAGTAATGTCTGTGTGTACACAGGACTGCCCCAGGCCAGCAGAATGTGAGATGCAGCTCTGGGTCTAAACAGTGATGTATGTAAATCAGACAGTAAAGGATTAAGTATGTCAATGGTGATGTACAAAACAGTGACTGCAAGCACGCAGGACAGAATGTGATTGATGTCAGCCGAGTGAGTATAATAAGGATGTGTAACTAGGGGATAGTACAGGATAAGTAATCGTCATGTATGTCACGGTGACTGCACCAGCAGCGATAGTGAGTGCAGACTGGGCGTGATATTAAGGAGATGTAATCAAGTATAGTACAGATAAGTACTGTCATGTCATGTACACAGGTCGATGCACACAGCCGAATAGTGTGATGCAGCCATGGCGTATAATACAGATGTACCAGGATCAGTACAGGATAAGTAATGCATGTATGTACACAGTGACATGGCCCGCAGCAGAATCAGTAGTGCCGCTCTGGAAGTATAATACAGGTGTAACGCAGGATCAGTACCAGGTTAAGTAGTACATGTATGATTAACAACAGCCTGACTGCAGCCAAATAGTGAGTGCAGCTCTGGAGTATAATACAGGATGTAACTCATGATCAGAGCAGGATAAGTAATGTCATGTATGTACCAGGGACTGACACGCCAGCAAAATGTGAGTGCGCTCTGGGTAAACTACAGGATGTAACTCAGGATCAGTTAACAGGATAGTAGTCTGTATGTATACCAGTGACTGCACCAGCAGCAGAATAGTGATGCAGCCGGCGAGTATAATAAGGATGTACTCAGGCTACGTAGGAGAATAATGCATGTTGTCACAGTGTATGCACCAGCAGAGAATAGTGAGTGCAGCTCTTGCGGGTCTAATACAGGATGTACCTCAGGTCCATACAGGATAAGTAATGTCATGTATGTACACAGTGACTGCACCATCATCAGAATGTGGGCGCTACTTCTCTCCGTTAGTTGTCCCTTATAGTTCTGGCCTCTCCCTCCTGGGAAGGTGCGCTCTCTGGAGTTATGAGAGGATGGGAACGGGGGAGGGCCTCTCTATAGTGTCCCTTAGTCTGTCATCTCCCCTCCTGGTGAAGGTCCGCTCTCTGGGAGGTATGGAGGGCTGGGCACGGGGCGGGCCTCTCTCCTTGGGTTCCCTAGTCGGTCCTTCCCCCCTGGTGATAGGCGATCTATCTGGAGTAGAGAGGGCTGGGCACGGGGAGGACCTCCTCCTTGAGTGTCCATTTAGTCTGGTCATCTCCCCCCTGGTGAAGGTGCGCTCTCGGGCGTATGAGAGGCTGGCACGTGGAGACCCTTTCCTTAGTGTTCCCTTAGATGTCCTATCCCCTCCTGGTGAAGGTGCGCTCATGGAGTAGAGAGGCTGGGAACGGGAGGGACCTCTCTCCTTATGGTTTACCTTAGTCGGTCCTCTCCCCCCCGGGAAGGTGCGCTCTCGGAGTATGAGGAGGGCTGGGCACGGGAGGGACCTCTCCCTTTAGTGTTCACTTAGTCTGTTACGCTACCCTAATGGTGAAGGGTGCGCTCTCTGGAGTTATGAGGAGGCTGGGCACAGGGGGGGGGCCTCTTCCTAGTGTCCGTAGTCTGTCCTCTCCCTCCTGGGTTGAAGGTGCGCTCTCGGAGCATGAGAGGCTGGGCACGGGGAGGGCCTCTCTCTAGTGTCACTTTTAGTATGTCATTCTCCCCCTGGTGAAGGTGCGATATCTGGAGTAGTATGAGCGGATGGGCACGGGGAGGGGGCATCTCTCCTTAGTGTCCCTTAGTCTTCCTCTCCCTCCTGGTGAAGGTGCGATCTCTGGAGTATGAGAGGCTGGGCAGGGGCAGGGGCTCTCTCCTTTAGTGTCCCTTAGTCTGTGGTCCTTCTCCCTCCTGGTTGAAGGTGCGGCTCTCTGGGAGTATGAGGACGGATGGGCACGGGGGGAGGGACCTCTCTCCTTAGTTTCCCTTAGTCTGTCCTCTCCACCCCGGGTTGAAGGTGCGCTCTCTGGAGTATTAGAGGATGGGCACAGGGAGGACCTCTCTCCCTTAGTGCCCAACGTAGTTGTCCTCTCCCTCCTGGTGAAGGTGCGCTCTCGGGGAGTATGAGGGGCTGGGGCACGGGGGGACCTCTAGCCTTATAGTGTCAATTAGTTTGTCCTCTCCCACACTGGTGATGAAGGTGCGCTCTAGGGGAGTATGAGAGGGCGGCCGGGGAGGCATCCTTCTTGGAGGGGGTTCTCCTTTAGTGTCCCTTAGCTGTTCAAGTCCGCTCCTGTGGTGGGGCTGATGCTTGCACTGTAGATTGTTGTTTGGTGTTCTAGGGCAGTAGTGAATGTAGTTTGTAGCGGCTTGCAGGAGCGCCGAACCTGGGCTTGATGTGGTTTTGATGATGTTTGTTGGATTTATTGTTTATTGTTTGCTTTATGTTGTGTGGTAAATACTGTATATATGGTATATAGGGTAATAAGTGGGGTTTGGGAATTAGCATTAGGTTGTGGAGGGGGTGATAGTGGTGGGATTTAAGAAACTGACCTTTGAATCTATGACCCTGGGCACTGGTCTGGGACTACGTAATGCAAACTTTTGGGGAAGTCTGTAGACCAGAGTCTGGGGGAAGGGGCGAGAGGTGCAGGGCGAGGGAGTTAGTTAGTGTTAGTGTTGGGTGTCTCTGGTGCTATTATGTGTATTTGTTATAATATTGAAAAAAAAAAAAAAAAAAAACGGGTTTGTGGGCTTGTGATCTGTGGTGGGGTGGTTGTTGGTGGTTTGTTATTGAGGGTGTGGGGTGGGTTATGTTAATTATAAGTTCATTTTTGTTTTATTTGCGGGTGTGGGTTGGTTGGGTGGGGGGTTGGGTAATGGTGGTTTATTTCATTTCGGTGTATTTTAAGTTATTGTTTTGCTAGGATGAAATGGGGCTGGACCAGCAGGAGATTTGTATATATGCTATTATTGTTTGTATTGTTATGTTTTTTTTTACTTTTATATTAAAAATAAAAGATCTACAGGATGTAACTCCAGGATCAGTAAGGATAAGTAATTCATTGTAGTAAACAGTGACTGTCACCAGCAGCAGGAATAGTGAGGCAGCTCTGGGGTATAATAACAGGATGTAACTCAGGATCATTACAGCTAAGTAATGTCATGTATGACACAGTGACTGCAACCAGCAGCAGAAAAAAAAAAAATAGTGAGTGCCGACTCTGGGGTATAATACAGGAATGCAACTCAGGATCGACCGGATAAGTAAATGTCATGTATGTACACAGGCACTGCACCAGCAGCAGAAAAGTGAGTGCCGGCTCTGGGGTAGGTATAAGACAGATGTAATCAGGATCAGTACAGGATAAGTAATGTCATTGTATGTACAAGCGAATGCACCAGAAGCAGAATAGTGAGTGCAGCTCTGGGGTATAATACAGGATGTAACTCAGGGATCAGTAAGGATAAGTAATGTCATGTATGTACACAGTGGACGCACCCAGCAGAAGCATAGTGAGTGCAGCTCGGAGTATTAATACAGGATGTAAATCAGGATCAGAGTAAAAGTGATAAGTAATGTCATGTATGTACAACAGTGACTGCAACAGCCAGCAAGAATAGTGAGTGCAGATCTGGAGTATAATACAGGATGTAAAATCAGGAATCAGTACGGAAAGTAATGTCATGTATGTACACAGTGACTGCACCAGCAGCAGAATTTGTGAGTGCAGCCCTGGGGTATAAACAGGATGTAACTCAGAGGATTCAGTACAGGAAAGAATTGTCATGTAGGTTACACCGTGATGCACCAGCAGCAGAAATAGTGAGGGCAGATCTGGGGGTATGGTTCTAATACAGGATGTAAAAATCAGGATCAGCACCAGGATAAGTAAGTCATGTATGTACACAGGGGAATGCCCAGAGAATAGGAGTTGAGCTATGGAGTATAAAACAGGAGTAACTCGATCAGACAGGATAAGTCATTCCGTATGTAAACATGACTGCCCAAGCAGCAGAATATGAGTGTAAGCTCTGGGGTATAATACAGGATGTAACTCAGGATCAGGTACAGGCTAAAGTTAATGTCATGTAGTACACACGTGACTGCACCAGCAGCAGAATAGTGAGTGCCAGCTGGGGTTAAATAACCAGGATGTAACTCAGGACAGACAGGATAAGTATGTCATTGTATGTACACAGTGGAATGCCACCGCAGCAGAATAGTGAGTGCAGCCTCTGGGGTATAAAACAGATGTAAACAGGATCAGTACAGGATAAGAATGTTCATGTATGTACACGTGAATGCACCAAGCAGCAGAATAGTGAGTGCAGCTCTGGGGTTATAATTACGGATGTAACTCAGGATCAGTACAGGATAAGTATGTTCATGATGTACACAGTGATGCACCAGCAGAGAATAGTTGATGCAGCGCTGGGGTATATAACAGGAGTAAATAGGATCAGCACAGGATAAGTAATGTCATGTCTGTTACACGTGACTGCACCAGCAGGAAATAGTGGTGCCGCTCTGGGGTATATTTAAAGAGTAACTAAGGGATTCAGTACAGGATAAAGTAATGTCATGTAGGTACACAGTGACGGCACCACGAGCAGAAGAGTGATACGGGAAGATCGGGGGATAAAAGGATTGTTAAATAAGGATCAGTAACAGGATAAGTAATGTCAGTATGTACACAGTGACTGCCACCAGCAGCAGAATAGTGAGTGCAGATCTCTGGAGTATTTAATACAGGATTGGTAACTCAGGATACAGTCCAGGAGATGTCATGTATGTACACAGTGACTGCACAGCAGCAGAATAGGAGTGCAGCTTCTGGGGGTAAATACAGGATTAAACTAGGCTCAGTACAGGGATAGTAATGTAATGAGTACACAGTGACTGCCCAGCAGCAGAATAGTGAGTGCAGCTCGGGGTTATAATACAGGATGTAACTCAGGCGCTCCAGGACAGGATAAGTTAATGTCATGTTGTAACACAGTGACTGCACAGCACGCCGGATAGTGAGGGCAGCTATGGGGGTATAATACAGGATGTTAAAACTACCAGGATCAGAAGGATAAGTAAGTCATGTATGTACCACAGTTGACTGCCCAGCAGCAGAATAGTGAGTGCGCTCGAGTATAATACAGGATTGTAACTCAGGGTAGTACAATACGATAAATTATCTTTAATGAATGTGCCGCGGTGGTGCTGAGCTGGTGATGATGTTGCGGCGATCGGTACCATACGTTTTCTGGTCAGTGACTTCTGTGCAGCAACCCCTCCCCCACAGACTACACATCAGATTCCTGACATCAATGCAGGCCTCGGTGGACGGATCTGCTTATAGATCGTCCCCTTCTAGTTTCCCACATTGATAACCAGGACCTGACATCCCATGCAGAACCCGAAAGCGAAGTGATAAAATCTAATGCCCTGGCAATCAGCTTTCTAAAGTCTAAACGGCCAATTGATTGTCATTGACTGGCCTTCTGCTGCCTAACTTTAGTCTGATGTTCAGAACACAAGGAAAGCTGGATGACGAAGGATTATCGTAGTTGTTACTTGATAGTGTGACTACCACCCATTTCTTCCAAAAAATTTCTGAACGGCATACAAAGTCTTACTCTGGAAGTATAAGTAATTGGTGCATTATCAGGTCTTCCAGTCAGGGGAACCCAGTAACGTTGGGTGGACAGTTGTATGACGTTCTAGTGAATGGTTGTGAGGGTAAGGTGCCCCTCCCCCAGGCTCCGCCCCTTAGGTGTCCCATTTTAATCCAGTTGAGTGAGATAGTCCAGATTGGTGGGGGGTAGCGAGCGGCAGCCGACCTCTGACACCTTGCGGTGACCATCCGATGACCACCCAGAGGAACACCACCCCAAACCACCAGGGGGCTGCCCACCCACAGGCCGCTCCGATCATCAGCGAGGGCAGGACCCCCCCAGACCTACTCCAGAGTGCTGCACGAAGGGGCGGGCCGCGGCGTGTGGGCGGGTCTGTCCTGGTCCATAGTTCTCATGCTGGGGTTTGGAGGTCCGTAAGGGGGGGAGGGGCGAGTCGCCCTCTGAGGGGGTCCAGGTTGTGTGGTGTTTCGATCGGTGGTTCAGCGCAGGGCAGGGGGTGAGGGACCACCTTCTTGGGTGCGGAGTGTCTCGCTCGGTTGTGTGGAAGGGGGCGCGGCCTGAAAGCGGCCCTGGGTTGGGTCTGGTGGCAACGGGCTGAGGGGGGGCGGTGCGGTTCTGTGGGGCCCGGTGCCCAGTGGGGTAAGTAGGATTTTGAGGTTTTCTGGTTTCACGTCAGGTTTTTTCAGCCCTGGCGCAGAGGGAATCCTCTTTTACTGTTGTGGTCTGACTACGACTACGGACCCTCGGTAGGGGAGGGGCGGTGGACTCGGAGGTCATCCTCCCGGCAGCTCCGGGTTTGGCCCCGCTCCTACAGGTGTTGGTGTACAGCTCCTCGGTGGGGCAGCAGTTGGGTGGTGATTTTTGGGGGAGTAGTCCGCTGCCTCTTAGGGTAGTTTAGAGTTTGGCTGATCCCTGCGAGGGCAAAGCGGGGCGCGGTTTTTGTGTTTTGGTTGGCACTTCTTCTCTGAGAGCTTCGGGGCTGGCTGCGGTCACCTGGACCTTCAGCTTTTCTGCACCTTGGTGGCAGAGTCCAGACGCCGCAGGATGGAAAGAATTGAAAATATTAATTAGAAGCAATTAGATTCCATGGAGTGGGCACCCGCTTTCCTGGAACCCCTGAATAAACAAGCCGGCAAACACATACCTTATATCATTTAAAAACGTAACATTCTTAGGTCCCAAGAAGCCATGGGAGTCTTCTATACAATACCCAGCTTCTGGCGACCTGAATGGTAATGAGTGGGATAATTGGACATAGATTCTTTGATTAAGATTTATACACAGCTGTACTAGGGATCCTAAAATGGGTTCGGTATGTTGTAATAGGAAACATAGTGTTCACTAGGTTTTGTCACCCAGCTTCTGTGGATACTCGAATGGTTAGGTATGGTTATAAAAACGGAGAAATAGACTTATCAAGTATTTTTGCAACCGCTTCTAGGGATCCCGGTGGTAAAATATACTGTGTGGTAGGGGGACATTAGGTTGTGTTAGGTTTTGCCACTCACTCTACAAGGATCCTGAATGGTGTATTAGGTGCATATACGTGTTCACCCATTTCTTTCCAAAGATTGTGAATGGTAATTAGTTGTGATTGAAGCATCTTTTGACTAGGTTTGTACTCAGCTTTCAATGGATACTGAAAAGGTGATCGTATGTGTGATTAGGAGAACAGTTTGCCTAGGTTTGTGACCCAACTTTACGGATCCTGAAGTAATCCGTTGACAAGGGGCATTATTTTTGTCGGTTTGGTCACACAGATTTCCAGGGAATAGCACAAAGATCAATAAGGGGACATCCAATTCTAGTCACCCAACGTTCCAAAAATGGACAGAGCTGCAGCGACAAGTTTGTCTGAATAGGAGGGTTACGAAGAAAAAAAAAAAACATCATTTCCTAAATCTCTCCCACGGTTTTTTGGACCGTCTTCTTCCTTTTTCTTGGAATAAAAAAGGGGCGGAGCCATCCGGTTTAAATATGTTTAAAAATGGGCGTGGCTCTGAAAGTAAATCCAAAGTTTCCAGAATGTTCCTAATACAGTTTTTGTAAAATACAACCCTCTGATCCCGTATGCTGGTTTTACAGTACCCAAGTCCGGGCTCTGAATGGCCACAGCTGTGCTGTCATGTGCCTTCATGGAATGAAAGGAACAAGATGCATGTAGCTGAGGACCCCCGGGCTGGGGTCAGGGGGCAGTAGTCTGAAGTGGGTAACGAGGCAGTGGAAGATGTAGCAGTTCTGGAGTAGGGGCCTTCTGGAGTCAATACAAGAAGGTTACAGTCCCGATCACCTGCAGGACACAGGAGAGAGGCACACATGACCGGGACAAGTGCAATGGAGGCGGGAGCTTGTGTAGACCCCGCCCCTCTTACATGCCATGTAATGATGCGCAACAGCACGCGTTCCAGGAAACTCCTCCTCGATCAGGACCACTCAGCGGATCCGTGAATCGGGCACGCCACGGGCCCCGGCCCTGACTGATGTCATGAACAGATAAGGGAGGAGAGAGGCGTGGGGGACACAGGGACCCATCCCCCAACACAAGGAGCAGAGAAGGGAAGGAGCCACAGGGGCGCAGGGGAGGAGGCAACGCACCGCACAGCCATCAGACATCAGGGGGAGGAGTCTGCCAAACCGGGGAGAAGTCACATGACCCCCAAACGACAAAACTGACCCTGCAGACACAGAAGACGCAATCAGGATAAAGATCAAAACCACAGCGAGCGGTTTATTGTATCCCCGCACATAGGGGGCGGTTATTATAGTGGTTATTATATAGTTATATGTGGTACATAGGGGGCAGGATTACAGTTAGTTATAGTCTTGTTTACATTAGGGGGGCAGTATTATAGTGTTTATTCTTGTCCTAGGCGGCAGTATTATAGTAGTTAGATTCTGTACATAGGGGCAGTGATTATCTAGTTATATTCTGTACATAGGGGGCAGTATTATAGTAGTTATTCTCGGGAAATAGGGGGCAGTATCAGTGGCAGTTATTATAGTAGTTATATTCCTGTACATAGGGGGCAGTTCATAGTAGTTATTCCTTGTACATAGGGGGCAGTATTATACACACGGGCAGTTAGTATAGTAGTTATATTCTTGTACATAGGGGCAGTATAGTATAGTAGTTATATTCTGTCATAGGGGGGCAGTATATAGGAGTTATATCCGTACATAGGGAAGTATTATAGTAGTTATATTCTGTACATAGGGGGAGGGCGGGGGCAGTATTATAGTAGTTATATTCTTTACATAGGGGGGCAGTATTATACACAGGGGCAGTATTTATAGTAGTATATTCTTTACATAGAGGGGCAGTATTACAGTAAGTTTAGTTATTCTTGTACATAGGGGGGGCAGCAGTATTAACACAGGGGCAGTATTATAGTAGTTTTATATTCTTACATAGGGGGGCAGTATGAGGATGGCCAGTATTATACACAGGGGCAGTATTATGTCGTTATAGTTCCTGTAAATAGGGGTGCAATTATAACAAAGGGGGGGCAGTATTATAGTAGTTATATCCTGTACATAGGGGGCAGTGTTATTAAGTAGTTATATTCCGTACACAGGGGGCAGTATTATAAGTAGTTATCTTCCTGTAAATAGGGGGCAGAGTGGCAGTCAGTATTATAGTAGTTAAATTCTTGACATTGGGGGCAGTAATTATAGTTAGTTATATTGTAATAGGGGCAGTATTATAGTAGTTATATTCTTTGTACATAGGGGGCAGTATTCTAGTTAGTTATATTTCTTGTCCATAGGGGCAGTATTATGTAGTTAATTCTTGTACATAGGGGGCAGATTATAGTAGTTATATCAACTGTAACAATAGGGGGGCCAGTATTATAGTAGTTATAGTCCTGTACATGGGTGCAGTTATTATAGTACGTTTATTCTGTCCATAGGGGGCAGTTATTATCGTAGTTAGATTCCTGTAACATAGGGGGGCCGTATTATACGTAGTGATATTCCTGTACATAGGGGGCAGTATATAGTAGTTATATTCCCTGTACTAGGGGCAGTATTATAGTAGTTATATGCGTGTACAGAGGGGCCAGTATATAGTAGTTTATATTCCTGTACATAGGGGCAGATTATAGTGTTATATTCCTGTACATAGGGGGCAGTATGATAGTAGTATATCCTGTACATCGGGGGCGTATTATAGTAGTTATATTCCTGTACACATAGGGGGGTAGTATTATAGTTAGTAGTTAATTCTTGTACATAGGGAGCAGTAATTATAGTAGTATATATTCCTGTACATAGGGGGAGAGTCTATAGTAGTTATTTCCTGTTACATAGGGGGTAGTATTATAGTGTAGTTTATTCTTGTACATAGGGGCAGTATTATAGTAGTTATATTCTGTTACAAG
This sequence comes from Engystomops pustulosus, assembly GCA_019512145.1. NCBI lineage: Eukaryota > Metazoa > Chordata > Amphibia > Anura > Leptodactylidae > Engystomops > Engystomops pustulosus. The sequence goes on from WNYA01000392.1 coordinate 17,586, forward strand.
GGGGGAGTATTTAGGTAGTTAATTCCCTGTACATTGGGGCAGTGTCATTATAGTAGTAGAATCTGTTACATAGGGGGCCAGTAGTATTAATATAGTTAGAGTCTTGTACATAGGGGGCAGTATTGGGCAGTATTATATAGGTATATTCCTGTACATAGGGCGGCAGTAGATTATAGTAGTTAATTATTGTACATAGGGGCAGTATTATGTAGTTATATCCTGTACATGGGGGCAGTATTATATGTAGTTAATTCATGTACTATAGGGGGCAGTATTAGTAGTATATTTTGTACATAGGGGGCAGTATTATAGTAAGGTAGATCCCTGTACATAGGGGGCGGTATTGTATCCACGCACATAGGGGGCGGGTATGATACCAGCACATAGGGGGGCGGGGTATTTATAGTAGTAATTCGTGTACATAGGGGGCAGTATTATACCACAGGGGGCAGTCTTCCAGTAGTATAGAGTTTATATTCTGTAAATAGGGGGCAGATTATACACAGGGGCAGATTATAGTAGTTATATGCTGTACTAGGGGGCAGTATTATAGTAGTGATTCTTGTAAATAGGGGGACAGTATTTATAGTAGTTAAGTCCGGTACATAGGGGAAGTTTATAGGTAGTTATTATTCCTTGTAACATAGGGGGCAGTATTCTCGTAGTTATGAGTCATGTACATAGGGGGGCAGTTTATAGTAAGTTATATTTCTTGTAACAGAGGGGGCAGTCTTATAGTAGTTATATTCTGTAACCTAGGGGCAGTATTTGAGTAGTTTATTTCCTGTACATAGGGGGCGTATGATAGGATTATTTCCTGGACATAGGGGGCAGTATTAGAGTAGTTATATTCCTGTACATAGGGGGGCGTGGCAGTCCAGGTATATAGTAGTACATATTCTTGTCATAGGGGGCCAGTATATAGTAGTTATATTTTGTACATAGGGGCAGTATTATAAGTATTTTATATTCTTGTACATAGGGGCGGCATATTATTAGTAGTTATATTCTTTTCCATTAGGGGGCAGTATTATGTAGTTATATTCTTGTGAAATAGGGGGCAAGTGCTGATAGTAGTTATATCCTGTAACCATAGGGGGCACAGTATTAGAGTAGTTCGTTCCTTACATAGGGGGGCAGTTTATAGTAGTTATATTCTTGTACATAGGGGGCGTATTATAGTAGTTCATATTCCTGGACATAGGGGGCAGTATATAGTAGTTATTCCTGTACAAGGGAGAGCGTATTTATGTAGTTATATGCCCTGTACATTAGGGGGCAGATGATTCGTAGTATATTCATGTACATAGGGGGCCCAGATTATATAGTTTATATTCCTGTAAATAGGGGGCGTAGGTATAGTAGTTATATTCCGTACCAAGGGGGTAGTTTATAGTAGTATAATCTTTCATAGGGAAGCAGTATTATAGTAGTTATATTCCTGTACATAGGGGGTAGTTAGTATTATAGTCGTTAGATTCCTGTACATAGGGGGTTAGTAGTCTAGTAGTTATATTCGTGTACATAGGGAGCAGAATTATAGAGTTATATTCCTGAACCTAGGGGGGAGTAGTTCTAAGGAGTGTGTTATATTTATTCTTGTACTAGGGGGCCGTATTATAGTAGTTATATTCCGTGTCATAGGGGCAGTATTTAGTTTGAAAAGTTATTTCTTGTACATAGGGGGCAGTATATAGTAGTTATATTCCTGTAACATCGGGGCGGCAGTATATTAGTAGTTATACTTCTTGTAATAGGGGGACACAGTATTAGGAAAAAATAGTTATATTCCTGACATTGGGGGCAGTATATAGTAGTTATTTCCTGTTACAGGGGGCAGTTTTATAGTAGTTATATTCTTGTAACAAGGGGGCGTATTATAGTAGTTATAGTCCTGCTGACTAGGGGGCAGTATTATAGTAGTTATATCTGTCATAGGGGCAGTATTATAGTAGTTATATTTCTGTACATAGGGGCCAGTATTATAGTAGTTTGTATTCTGCCACATAGGGGGCAGTATTATAGTAGTTATATTCATGTACCTAGGGGGGCAGTATTATAGTAGTTAATTTGTACATAGGGGGCCAGTAAGTAGTATAGAGTAGTTATATTCCGGTAAATAGGGGGGCAGTATTATAGTAGTTTATTAAAGTGTTTGCTTTGTACATAGGGGACATTAGTTATTATAGTAGTTATATTCCTGTACATAGGGGGCGTATTATAGTAGTTATATTCCTGTACATAGGGGGAGTTCTTATAGTAGTTCTTATTCCTGTAATAGGGGGGCCGTATAGTTATTATAGTAGTTATATTTCGTGTGACATAGGGGGCAGTATCTAGTATTATATCCCTGTTACATAGGTGGCAGGATTATAGTAGTTATATGCTTGTACATTAGGGGAACAGTATTATAGTAGTTATATTTCCTTGTAATATGGGGGCCAGATTATAGTAGTTATATTTCCTGTACATAGGGGGCAGTATATAGTAGTTATATTCCTGTACATAGGGGCGAGTATTAGAGTGTTCTATTCTGTACATAGGGGGACAGTAGATAGTAGTTATTTACTGTACATAGGGGGTTAGTAATTATTAGTTATTATTCTGTACATAGGGGGCAGTATAGTATCATTGTAGTTATTTTCCTGTACATAGGGGGGCAGTATTATAGTAGGTATATTCTGTACATAGGGCGGCAGTATTATAGTAGTTATATTCTTGTAATAGGGGGCAGTATGATAGTAGTTCTATTCTTGTCGACATTGGGGGCAAGGATTTATAGTTAGTTAATTCCGTACATAGGGGGCAGTATTATAGTAGTATATTCTGTACATAGGGAGCAGTATTATGTAGTTAGTATTCTGTGTACCCACAGGGGGGGGGAGTTAATATATAGTGTTATATTCCTGTACATAGGGGGCAAGTATTATAGTAGTTATATCCTGTACATAGGGGGGCAGGCAGATGATAGTAGTTTAGTTATTTCCTGTACATAGGGGCGGCAGGTATTATAGTAGTATATTCTTGTAATAGGGGGTAGTATTAAGTAGTTATATTTACTGTACATAGAAGGCAGTATTATAGTAGTTATATTCCTGTACATTAGGGGCAGTTTATAGTCGTTATATTATTGTACCAGGGGGCAGTATTATAGTCGTGATTCCTGTTACATAGGGGCAGAATATAGTAGTTATATTCCTGACATAGGGGGCAGTATTATAGAGTTATATTCCTGTACATAGGGCGCAGTATTATAGGAGTTATATTCGTACATAGGGGGCAGGATTATAGATTATATCTTGTACTAGGGTGCGGTATTATAGTAGTCATCCCTGTACCTAGGGGGCAGTTATCGTAGTTATATTCATGTAATAGGGGGCAGTATTATAGTTAGTTATATTTCCCTGTACATAGGGGGCAAGTATTTATAGTAGTTTATTCCTGTACATAGGGGGCAGGATTATAGTAGTATAGTCTGGTACAAGGGGGTGTATTATAGTAGTTATTTCCTGGACATAAGGGCAGTATATAGTAGTTTATTCTTGTACATAGGGGGGGGCAGTCAGTATTATAGTAGTTATAGTCTGACATAGGGGGCAGTTCTTATAGTAGTTATATTCATGTACATAGGGGGCCAGTATTAGTATTTAGTAGTTATATTCCTGTTACATAGGGGGCAGGTAGTATAGTAGTTATTATCTGTACATAGGGGGAAGATTATAGTAGTATATTCGTGTTACATTAGGGGGTAGTATTATAGTCGTTATATTCCTCGTACATAGAAAAAAGGCCAGTATTATAGAGTTATATTCCTGTACATAGGGGAGTATAGTAGTTATATTCTGTTACATAGGGGGCAGTATTATAGTAGGTAGTACCTGTAAATAGGGGGCAGTATTATACAGTAGTATATTCTGTTACAGTAGGGGGGAGGCAGATTAATAGTAAGTTATATTCTTGTACATAGGGGCAGTATTATAGTAGTTATAGTCCCTGTACATAGGGGCAGGAGTAGTATTATAGTAGTTATATTCTGGTAAATAGGGGGTAGGTGGTAGTATTATCGTCGTTATATTCATGTACATAGGGGGCAGTATGATAGTGTTATCTCTTGTAATTAGGGGGCCAGAGTATTATAGTGTTATATTCTTGTAATAGGGGGCAGTATTATAGTAGTTATTTCATGTTACATAGGGGGGGCAGTATTATAGGTAGTTATATTCCTGTACATAGGGGGCAGTATTTATTGTAGTTATATCCGTACATAGGGGGCAGTATTATAGTAGTTTTATATTACTGTACATAGGGGCAGTATTATAGTAGTATATATTGTAACATAGGGGCAGTATTCTAGTAGTTATATTAATGTACATAGGGGCAGTTATATAGTATTATATTATTGTACATAGGGGGGCAGTATTATAGTCGTTATATTCTTGTTACATAGGGGGCAGTATGATAGTAGTATATTCCTGTAAATAGGGGCAGTATTATAGTAGTTATATACCTGTACATAGGGGGCAGTATTATAGTAGTTATATCCTGTACATAGGGGGGCCCGTATTATCGTAGTTTATTATTCCTGTACATAGGGGCCAGTATTATAGTGTTATTCATTCTCGTACATAGGGGGCAGTATTATAGTAGTTATTCTCCTGTACATAGGGGGGCAGATCTAGTGTTATATTCTTGTACATAGGGGGCAGTCTATAGTAGTTATATTTCTGACATAGGGGGCAGTATTAAGTAGTTTATTCCTGTACATAGGGGGCAGTCAGTATTATAGTAGTTATATTCCTGTCCAATAGGGGGCAGTATTATAGTAGTTCTATTCTGTACATAGGGGGCAGGATTATCGAGTTATATTTCTGTACATTAGGGGGCGTATTATAGTAGGTAATTCTGTAATAGGGGCAGTAGTATAGTGTTATATTCGTGTACATGTTTTGTTTTTTTTTTTTAAAAAAGGGGGCAGTATTATTAGTAGTTATATCCTGTACTAGGGGGCAGTATTATAGTAGTTAATATTCTGGACATAGGGGGCAGTATTATAGTAGTTATATTCTGTTAATAGGGGGGCGTATTATAGTAGTATATTCATGTACATAGGGGGCAGATTATAGTAGCTTATATACCTGAATAGGGGGCAGTATTAAGTAGTTATATTTTCCTGTACCTAGGGGGCAGTGGCAGTATTATAGTAGTTATATTCCTGTAAATAGGGGGCATATTATAGTAGTTATATTCTATTCTTGTACATAGGGGGCAGTATATAGGTAGTTATTCTACTGTACTAGGGGGCAGTGATTATAGGAGTTATATTCTTTTACATAGGGGGGGGCGTATTGATAGTAGGTTAGATTCCTGTACATAGGGGGCAGTATTATAGTAGTTATATTCCTGTACATAGGGGGCAGTATTATAGTAGTTATATTCCTGTACATAGGGAGCGGTATTATTATGTGGGTGTTAGAGCACAATGTGGGGGGTGATTGCTGTGACATTGGTTCTGTGCGGTTTGTATTCAGGACTGTGTCATAGCATTGGGTGCTGGATTGTGTTGTGTAGGGGGTGGGGTGGTGCAGATCACTGCCTCCTTGCTGGGTAGGGGGGGGGGGGGTGTAGATCCCTGGGACCCTGTTGCTAGGATCAGTCACTGACAACACAAACAGAGTCACTGGGGGTGACAAACACGTTCGGCCTGATACTGAAGGGGTCACTGGTTCTGGTACAGCTTGTCTGGATCCCTACATGACACATCTTCCTTGGGCACGAATCACCTCAGGAGTCTGGGAAAGCTGGGTGCGACCCCTGAGTCAGCCCCCTCTTCCTCCCTGACCTTATCTGTCTGTGCAGTTTCCTGAACAAACTCTTAAAGGGAAATCCCAAAACCTGAGTCATGTGACGTCTCTGGGGCAGTAATCTGGTGACGCTGTGACCTGCCCCGGGCGAGGGCGACACCCGTAGAAGCGGTCAGGCAGGAAAGACTCGCCCGTCAGGAGCGCTGTGAATGTACCACGGAGCAGGTGCGGGGGTCCTGCGTACACAAAACGAATGCAACATCTGAGAACCAGTCCCGATGCCCCCCGCACTCCTCCCCCCGAATGTTACACATCTCAGGGGTTAATAATCCACAAATATTTGGCGCGGTGATTATCTATAGACGGCGGGTGGGAGGCGATGACACGCTGACAGGTGCGGCACGTGTGCAGGAGCGCGACCCGGACTGGTTCTGCAACGTCACACTCATCTTATTCCACATCTCTGCTTGCTGTAGGTGAACCAAAACATTTGTGTCACAGGTGAGGGTTTGTTACAATGTATCCATTATTTGGCAAAGTAAATAGTGCAGAATTATCACCGGGCGCCGCGGCACGGGGGGAGGGGTCCGGGTTTGATCTTCTATGGCGCCGGAGCGGCTCCGGGGGGCACAAACTAAAAGCCCCTTTATGAGAGACTCTTATGCAATAACATCTGGCAACAATGTATCCAACAGGATGTGCTGCATATCTACAACATGATGGGAGTTGTAGTTACACACCATTGGGCTCCCGCAGAGAACACTACAAGAACCAAACCAAAGCGCCCAGATTTGGGTGTCAGCCCCTCCCCCCGGACACCTCACACTGTACAATGTGACCAGCGGGTGGCGCTCTGCCAATGGCACCAAAATTATAAAGAGAAAAGAGAGAGAGCAAATATTTACCCGCCCCAATGCCAGGCGCCGCAGGAACGGACACGACACGTAACGCCATGTGGCACCAGAGCTGGGGGAACCGAAGCGCACGGACCCAAACCTACAACTCCCAGCACCAACATACATGTATATACACCTGCACCCACCTCCACCCTGTGTACCCCTGGTACTGGCACATGACACTATGCACCCTCATTTAATCTCTGCACCACATGGTGCACCCACCTAAATCCTCTGCACCCCTGCATGGTCAAATAGGTTGTACACAGGGGACGCACCAGCAGCAGAATGGAGAGTGCAGCTGGGAAGTATAATACAAGGAGTTACTAGGATCAGTACAGGCTAAGTAGTAAGTCAGTATGTACCAGTGACTGCAACCAGCAGCAGAATAGTATTGCCGCTACTGGTAGTATAATACGGATGAACTCAGGATCAGTACGGATAGAATGTTTCTGTAGGTCACACTGATCTGCACCACAGCAAATGTGAGTGCAGCTCTGGGGTATAATACAGAGCTGTAACTCAGGATCAGTATCAAGGAAAATGTCATGTAGTGTACAACCGTGACCTGCACTAGCAGCAGAATAGTGAGTGCAGTCTGGGAGTATAAACGAGTTGTAACTCATGATCAGTACAGGCAAAGTAATGTCATGTATGTCCACAGTGACTGCACCAGCAGACAGAATAGTGAGTGCAGCTCTGGGTATAACTGACAGGAGTAACTAGCGATCTTACAGATAAGTAATGTAGGTTGGTACACAGTGATCACAGCAGCAAAATAGTGAGTGTCAGCTCTGGCAGTATAATACAGATTTAAGATCAGTACAGGAAGTATGTCATGTATGTACACAGTGACTGTCACCACAGCAGTAATAGTGATGCGCTTCGTAATATCAATACAGGATGAACTCGGATCAGTACAGGAGTAATAATGGCATGTATTCACGTGGACTGCACCAGACAGCAGATGGAGTGCAGCTCTGGGGTTTATAATACAGGTACTAGGAATCAGTAGCATAAGGTAAGTGTATGATGACACAGGGACTTGAACCAGCAGCAGAATTGGTGCAGCTCTGGAGTATATACGAGTTGTACTCAGGATCAGTACACGGATAAGTATGTCATGTATGTCACATGTGACTGCACAGCAGCCAGACAGAATAGTGAGCATCGTCTGGGGTATAATTACAGGAATGTTGTAAACTCAGATCTACAGGATAAGTAATGTCATTGTATGTACACAGGTGACTGCGCACCAGCACAGATAGTGAGTGCAGCTGCTGGGTATATAATCAGGATGTAACTCGGATCATACAGAGTAAGTATGCCATGTGATGCCACAGGGCTGCACCACAGCAAATAGATGAGTGGCATAGCTCTGGGATTAATACAGATTTAACTCAGTATCAGTACAGGATAGTATGTATGGAGGTAACAGTGACTGCACCAGCAGCAGAATAGTGAGTTCGACTCTGGGTGTATACTAAGGTATGTAACTCAGGATTCAGTACAGGATAAGTATGGTCATGTATGTACCAGAGACTGCACCAAGCAGGCAGAATAGTGAGTGCAGCTCTGGAGTATAATAACCCCCACCCCGGATAATCTAGGAATGTCAGGAAAGTAATGTCATGTATGTAACACAGTGGACTGCACCAGCAGCAGATAGGAGTGCAGCTCGGGGTAAATACAGATGTTTGTAACTCAGGATCAGTACAGGATATCTGTCATGTATGTACCATACTGCACCACAGCAATAGGGAGGTGCGCTCTGGGGTATATACAGGTTGATAACTAAGGATCAGTAACAGGATAAGTAATGTCAGTGTTGTTACACAGTGGACTGGCCCGCAGCAGATAGTGAGGCAGCTTGGAGTATAAATCAGGATGTAACTCAGGAATCAGTACAGGGATAAGTAATGTTCCTGTTTGTACACTGACTGCACACGCGATCAGACGATAGAGTGCAGCTTGGGGTTAATACGTTAACTCAGGATCAGTACAGGATTAAGTCAATGTCATTTGAATGTACCCAGTGACTGCACCAAGCAGAATAGTCGTGCAGCGTGGGTACTAATACCGAGTATCTCATGATCAGTACAGGATAAGTAATGTCATGTATACACATGTGCTGCACCACAGCGCAGAATCGTTGAGTGACAGCTCTGGAGGATAATACAGGATGTATCATGATCAGATACATGATAAGATAATGTCATGATGTACACAGTGTCAACCAGCAGCAGAAATGATGTCACTCTGGAGTGATAATACAGGAGTTGTAATCTCAGGATCAGTGCAGTGATAAGTAATGTACGATTATCTTACACATGACTGCACCAGCAGCAGAATATGGGTGCAGCGGAGGTATATACAGGATGCTTTAAAACTCCAGGGAATCAGTACAGGATAAGTAATGTCCTTGATGTACACAGTGACTGCACCACAGCGATAAAAAAATAGTGCGAGCGCTTGGGGTATTAATACAGGATTTTTTGTAACTCAGGATCAGTTACAGGATAGTAATGTCATGTATGTACAGTGACTGCACCAGCAGCCAGAATAGTGATAGACAGCTCTGGGGATATAATACAGATGTGTAATCGGGGCAAAAATCAGTCAGGATAAGTCCCCCCATATGTACAAGTGAACTGCCCCAGCAAAGCAGAATAGTGAGGCAGCTGGGGAGGTATAATACAGGATGTTACCTCAGGATCAGACAGGATAAGTAATGTCATGTTGTACACAGTGACTCACCACAGAGCAGAATAGGTGAGTGCACTCTGGAGTAATAACAGGATGTACTCGGATCAGTACAGGATAATTAACGTCATGTAGTACACAGGGACTGCAGCCCAGCAGCAGAAACTGAGTGCAGCTCTGAGATAATACAGGATGATGGAACTTCAGGATCAAGACAGGATAAGGTAATTGTCTATGAAGTGCACATTGTGAATGCACCAGCAGAGAATAGTGAGCTCAGCTCGGTAAATCAGGATGTAACTCGGATCAAGTGCAGGATCAGTATAATTCGCTATAGTACACAGTGGACTGCCCCAGTCAGCAGAATAGTGAGTGCATCTCTGGAGGTAAATACAGGATGCAACTCAGGATCAGTAGGCAGGTAAGTAAAAGTCATGTAACTTACCAGTGACTGCATCAAGCAGAAATGTGAGCATCCTGGAGGTGATAATACAGGATGTAACCTCGGATCAGTCACAGGATAAGTATGTCATGTATGGGTACATCCGTGATTTCCACCGAACCTATAGCCCAGCAGCAAATAGTGAAGTGCAAGCTCGGGTATAATACAAGGATGTAAACGTCAGATCATATCAGGATAAAGTAATGTCTTGTACACAGGTGACTGCACCAGCAAGCAGAATAGTTGAGTGCAGCTGTGTGGTACAAATACGGATGTAACTCAATCAGTACATGGAAATAACTGTCATGTATGTACAAGTGACTGCAACAGCAGCAGAATAGTGAGATGCACTCTGGAGTTATACAGATGTAACTCACCGGATCTAGTACAGATGAGTAATTCTGCGTAGTACCTTCAGTTTCTTCTTGCCACTCACCTCCTGTTTTCTTCCACACCTCGGTCCTCTCAATAATGTCCACGTATCTGTGTCACTGTCCTATTCAGGATTCCTTCCTGGTCGTGTATAGTCTCTGATTAAGCTCAGGATCAGTACAGGATAAGTCAAGTCAGTATGTACACGTGCTGCAACCACAGCCAGAATATGAGGTGCAGCTCTGGGGTATATTGTACGATGTGAACTCAGGATCAGTACATATAAGTATGTCATTATGTACACCGTGACTGCACCAGCAGAATAGTGAGTGCAGCCTGGAGTAAATACAGGATGCATAGCTCAGTATCAGCAGGATAAGTAATGTCTGTTGTACACAGTGACTGCGCACCAAGCCAGGATAAGGAATGTAGATGCAGCTCTGGGCGATAAACATGATTTGTACACTCAGATCAGTAAAGCTGATAATGTAATGTCATGTGTTAGTACAAGTTGATGCACCAGCAGCAGCAAATAGTGAGATGCAGCTCGGAGTAGTATAATACGGATGTTCAACTAGGATCAGTACAGGATAAGTAATGTCATGTATGCAGAGTGACGTGCACCAGCAGCAGATAGTGAGTGCAGTTGGGGTATATTAACAGGATGTGATCAGGATCAGTACGATAGTATGTCAGTTATGTACACAGCTGTCGACTGCACCAGCAGCAGAATAGTGGTGCAGATATGGCGTATATACAGGATGTAACTCAGGACTCAGTACAGGAATAAGTAATGCATGTAGTAACAGTGACTGGCCACCAGCAGAATCGTGAGTGCAGCTCTGGAAGTATAATGACAGGATGTAACTCAGGATCAGTTCAGGTTAGTAGTAATGTCTGGATTGTACCAGTGCCTGCACCGCAGCAGAATGTGAGTGCAGCTCTGGTATAATACAGGAATGTAAACTCTGGACAGTACAAGGATAAGTATGTCATGGATGTACCAGGGACTGCAACAGCAGAATTTTGATGTCAGTCTGGAGTATACAACTACAGGATGTAACTCAGGGATCAGTTACAGGATAGATAGTCCTGTATGTACCACAGTGACTGCACCAGCAGCAGAATAGTGAGTGCAGCTCGGGGTATAATACAGAATGTAATCAAGGTATCAGTACAAGGAAAGTAATGTCAGTGTTGTACACAGGTATGCACAGCAGAGAATAGTGAGTGCAGCCATGGGGTATAATACAGAGTATAGGAGTGATAGTAATGTTGCGGTCACAATGTTACCACAGTCAGTAATAGTGCGTGCAAACCTCGGACGTTCTATAATAGGTGTCACCAGAGTTACAGTATCTATGATAAATGTTTTGGGCTTCTTGAATCTGAACTTCGTGACTTGTTTGAGGGAACCAAGTGAAGTTGAATGCGGCGGAGTGGCAGAACAGATTAACTCAAGTGAGGAGTTGTGATATTGGCATGTGGGCGCTGTTCCTGACAGGTACGTCTTGTTTTATGTCTCCTCAGTTGTGATCTCCCCACTGGGCCGATAACAGGGCGCAGCGGCTTTTCTCTATTGTAAAACACACTTTCCTTTGAAGGTGCAATTCCTCAGAGAAGGGAACACGATCTTAAAGAGGAACTGATGCCAAGCAGGTGTTTGAACATGCATGGCTAAACCGCTTTAGGTATTGTCCCTGGAGGACTATGAATCATACTATTATGTGTATTGTTGATGTCTCTCACTGCTGTGCCCTGTGTCTCTGCAGCCAGTGTCTTCGGGATATCCTCGAGAGATGGGTTATAAGATTCCATTTAAGGGCATCACCATCAGATTCCTTCTAAAGGGCATCTACCCTCAGGTTCCATTATAAAGGGCATGACCCTCAGGGTTCCTCTAAAGGGCATCTACCATCAGTACTCATCTAAGGGCAGATACCCTAAGGTTCCCTTTAAGGGGCATCTACCCTTCAGGTTCCTCGAAAGGAATATACCCTCAGGTTCCACTATAAAGGCGCATTAAACTCAGATTTCCTTTTAGTAGGTGAGGTGAAGCGATTATAAATTCACATTATTTATCAATATCTATCGATGCGCAGATATCAATTTGTTGCAGCAAAAGTACAAGCTAAAATTGTTGCATTGAAGATCTGTACTAGATTAACTAGCAGCCCTTTCAGGTAAGGATGAAATGTCCTCAGAATCCTCTTTTAGTAAAGTCATTTACCTATGAAAAATGTCCTTAAATTCATTTGACAAGGAGCAGAGTAGAGTCAACCTTTAAACTGCAAGAGTCATGTTGTATAGAAGCTTTGCAGGGGTGGGTCACGTAGACACCCACTATGTTGGTTCCATAGCACCTAGACAATGTGTTCGGTGTCATAGTTAAAGATGAGCATCGTTTTCAGATTATGAAATTACAGTCATCCTAAAGGAGATGCATGGCAGTTCAAAGAGAGGCGGAAATGGATCTATTGACATGTCACATTTCCAACAAATTGCCTTAGCTCCCCTTAGCTCACAGAACACAGATGTAAATTTTATCGTTAAATAGACCCAGCAGGTCGTTGTACAGAACATAGAGCAGGATTGAGCGGGTGCTGCCCGTTGCAAGCCTTTGAAGTTGACTCATATCAGCAAAATATGACTCTACTCTAATTATGTAATATGATTTTTTTATAGGAAACGACAGAGATTCCCAGTAAATGAGGGAATTTTAGAAAAGACAATTTGATCCATTGTTGAAGCGGCTGGGAGTTGAATTGAGTGAAAATTGGGGACAGGGTCCCTTAAATTACTTCAGAGTGGTGGTTTGTTATCTTTAGGTATAAGGGGATTTGACACTTACGAGTCAGGAATTGACTCTCAGTGTGTTCCTGTGCGAGGGCTTTTAGAGGACAGCGACAGCCCCCAAAAACGACTCCAGAAAAAACGAAAACATTACAACTTTCCCAGTATTTTATCATTTCTGAACGCAATGTCCATATTTACCTTCTAACACTAAATTGACGAAGTCTCTCAAAATGTATTAGGGTACTTAAGGTTCGGCCGGAAAGTAAAACTGGGGTGTTTTTGGGTTGCAAGTGCATTAAACAAGGAATTGACTTACACCTGGATCCGATTTTGCTGGTGTCGATGAATGATGTATCTATAAAGGGGAGCTAAAATTTTTTTAAAAAAACTATACCCAACTTTAATCGGATACTCCATCTCTCGAGTCAGTTTCACCCCATATTGTGATCAAATTAGTGAGCATCATTTAATATGGACACTCTTCCTATATGGGTCTAGGAGGGTCTCGTCATGTCCTATGAATGAATAAGCCTGGAAAAGGGTGGAGCTTGTCTATCTTATCCAGTAGTGAGGCAAGTCCTGTAAACTTAACCCCGCCCTAGGTCAACGCAACACCCCTTTTTTTAAGGTCCCTGACAACATTTAAAGGGTCAAAATTTGGACATCTCTTTCGGCTAAGATTTTCTGCCAAGATGCTTGCAGGAGATTTTTGATTGCGTGTAAGTGTTTTTGTATTAGTGAGAGCAGGGGTAATGTTACCCAAAGACTGTAAAACACTTACCACTTGGTGGATAAGAGTTTCCTAAATAATTTCAGAATTTTACCTTTAAAATTTATGGGACCTGTGTAGTATTGAGAAGTGAGTGCTCTCCCTAAGGATATGAGGGGCTACAAGAACCGGATCCATACGCAGCTTTCTACAGACGGTTACACTGTGCATGTATACACCCCATTGTGTGTTCTTCCTGCTGTGAGATACATCAGGCAGAGGAGGAAGAGCCGATGGGCAGGGGAAGTATAACAACTCTGTTGAAGATTACGAACGAAGAGACCTGGAAACACACTAGAACCCTGTAAACGCTAGGCTTTGCCATTAATTAAAACGTTGATTGGATAACAACCTGTGTTTATCATGATGGATCTTGATGGATATTAGTAAACTAAATTGTAGAAAATCGTCTTTTTGAAGAGTAAAAGTAAACGTAAAGGCATGAAATTACTTTCCCACTTGTCCTTTTGTCAGGATCACCTCTGGGGAGCCAAGGATGTGGGAGAGCCAAAAAGAAAGACTCGAAAGATTCCCCAAACCCGTTCTCGCTTCGTTCTTTACATGGAGCTGAAGACCACCAGCAGGACCCCCAATGATATGATTGAGAGGATCAGGTAAACGGTTCTAGAGCAACAATCGACACACCGAGCCGAAGAGATGGATAAGCTTTTCGGTTGGAATGGAGACGACAGGTGGCGCGGACAGTTAGGTTACAGGGGGAAAGGGGTGTGTAAATTACCCCGCTCTCCCTTCAAGGGGTGGGCGGCTTTCAAGAATGAGAATATCAGGGCACCTCTATCGCCTAAAGAACATTGCGTCCAGAGATCGCAAAGAACTGAAATTGAAATATCTGGACCGGGGAGAACGTTCAACAAAACATCTGAAAGGTACTGCTGGGACGATCCGGCCTTGCCGAGTGCCAGGAACAAAAGCGTCTCGTAATAAGGTAAAGGAGCATTAGTTCTCTTCGGGCGATAGATACGGATTCACTCGATTTAGGTCGTTACAGATAATGCCCTTACTGCAATAAGGGTGTTATACAGAAACCTCCAATCCATATACATTTTGATGATTCAGCGTCCCCTCTCGCGGGGCAGCCCCACGACGGCGTGTTACAGCGAATCCTAGAGAACAATCACCACCGCTCCAGTGTGGGTAGAAGGTAAAATCGAAATTGATTGCCTTTGCGGATTAAAAAAAAAAAGCAAAAAGCGAGATTTCTTGTATAGTTGGGTTTACGTTTTCGTACAGCCGTTTGTTCCAGTGTTTCGTTTTCAGCTACCACGTTTGTCCTTATTGTTTCAATGGGAAATTTGGGATTTTTTTTTTTTGTTTTTTAATTATATTTTGGTCCATGAAATCAAAGATAACACAGGGTTATCCTCAAAAATAAGGGTTCCCGGCAACATGGAAAACCCCCCCGCTGAGAGTTATCTATTAGTATGCCTGTGATTATGACGGATGACCACCCTCGGGAATATGGTGCCCCAAAAGATGTGTTACAGGATCTACGAGATTGTCAGGTTCAGATCGAGAGAGATAACAAAAGCTGATGGACAGTGTTTTAAAGGGAAAATGTAAAACCTTTTCTGCCCTTTCCGCCGTTCCTGTGCTTTACCGGGTATACCCTTATTGTCTCCTTTCCCCCACCGTTCTATCTCCCCATCCTCGCTTCTTTTTTCGCCCGCTCGCTTTTGAGTTTTTGATAGCAACTCTTTGTTTGTTTGTCTATTGTGGTGTCATTTTCGCTTCGGTTTTTCTCACTTTCCTTTCCTCGTGATGCCCTGTCTTCTTTGAATTAGACTGTTCTCGTTTCTTTGGACATGTTTGGTACGCTGTCTGCGTATCTTCGTGCTGGGTTCTCCGGTTGTCTTGATCCATCCCTTCTTGATTTTTTTTCTATTCATCCTTTTCACTTATGCTCTTTTTGTATGACCTACCACATGGTCACCCCACCGTCGTTTAGTGTTACTTCTCCCTTCGCTTCATATCGTGCTTCTGATATTTTTCCCTACCACACTGGGTTACTTCCCCTCTTATATTTTTTTCTTTCTTTTAGTGCAGCCTCATCGGTTGTTTTCTTGGAGCATCCACCATTCCCCCGTTCACGACCTATACGTTTAACTTGTCGGTATACCACACACCTCCAAATACTTTTCGTCCACCATACCTGCTTGTTTCTTTCTTTTCGCTCCTTTCATTGTTACAATTTCCTCCCCCGGCTTCTTCATCCTTTGCTTTCTTTGTTGTTGCTTGAGCTTTTTTATGGTATCGTGAACCCCCTCTTCCTCCTGCCATGTTGGATTCTCCCTTTCCTATCCCGAGTTTTTGTTATGTCGCTACCGTATTGTTTTTTCTGCCGTTCTCTCACTTGTGACCTCCATTGTAGTTTCCTCCTTTTTTCTTATGGTATAGACCATCCTCGATGTCTCTGTCCCCTCGCGGTACCCCACTTAGGTTTTTCCCTCTATTTGTTTTTACTCTCTTCCCCTATGTTTTCTCGTTTACTTTTTTTTGTTTTTTTCCGTCTTCTGCCCGTTGTTCCCCTTATTCTCAGTGTATCGGTAGCTCGTACTTCTGTGTGAGCCCCCTGGGGAGTAATCCGCGCTGTTTTTTGGAGACGCTAAAATATTTATTTTTCTTATCCCGTCTCTAAAGATCCTCATTATCCTGTTTTGAAATTTTCCCCTCTGTTACTCTCCCACATCTTATACCTATTTGTCCCATTATAAATCCCATCTTTTTTCATTATTTTCCCCTTCTCTCTTCTGTACCTCTTCCCCCGTAAGTTAATCTCTCGTGTTTCCTTGCGTTTCGCCCTCTCCCCATCGCCGATATCTCTTATTCCGTTTGGTTTCTTCGGGACTTCTATAGTGTAAGACAGATTCGAGATGAACACCTATTAGGAGCTTACGTTACTCTCACTTACCCTCGTTTTTCTTGCTTTTTTTTTTTTTCTTCGTACGTCGGCCCTCTACCGATTTTTATCACTTGATCCTCATTGTTTTCAGTGGTTGTCTTCAGTGTCTTTTGATTGCTTTGAGTGTTCACCCTAGTGCAGCTCTGGGGTATAATACAGGATGTAACTCAGGATCAGTACAATCCTATACATTATCTTTAATGAATGTGCCGCGGCTGTTGTTGAGCTGTGATGATGTTGCGGCGCTCGGTACAATCCGTCCTGTGGTCAGTGACTTCTGTGCAGCCTCCTGTCTGACCCCCTCCCCCACAGACTACACATCAGTTTCCACATGATAACCAGACTCCCATTCAGAACCCCTGGAAAGCTGAATGATAAATCTAATGCCTGTCACTCAGCTTTCCTAAAGTCCTAAACGACAAATTTATGTAACTGACGGGCTTTCTGCTGCATAACTTAGTCTGCTGTTCAGAACACAAGGAAAGCTGGATGATGAACGCTATAGAAGTGTTACAGATAAGTGTATGGCCGCCACCCATCTTTCCAAAAGTTCTGAACGGCAAAACAAGTCTTACTCTGGAGTGATATGTAATTGGTGCATTTTCAGGTCTTCCAGTCAGGAACCCAGGAAAGTTGGGTGACAGTTGTATTGACATTCTAGTGATTGGTTGTGAGGTAAGTGCCCCTCCCCCAGGCCCCGCCCCCTAGGTGTCCACATACATCCCGTTGATGAGATAGTCCAGCTTGGTGTAGCGATGGCGGCGCCGCACCTCTGACACCTTGCGGCTGACCAATCCGATGACCACCATGAGGAACAGCACCCCGAACACCAGGGCTGCCACCAGGCCACTCCTGTCCTCCAGCGAGGGCAGGACCCCCCCAGCCTCCTCCAGGTGCACAGCAGGGGCGGGCCGCGCTGTGGGCGGGGTCTTGTCCTGGTCCATAGTCTCATTGCTGGGTTTGGGAGTCCGTACGGGGGAGGGGCGAGTCGCCCTCTGCGGGGGTCCGGTGTGGCGCTCGGTGGTCAGCGCGGGCAGGGGGTGACTCACCTTCTTGGGTGCGGAGTGGTCTCGCTCGGGTTGTTTGGCAGGGGGCGCGGCCTGAGAAGCGGCGCTGGGTTTGGTCCGGGGCACCGGCTGAGGGGGGGCGGTGCTGGTTCTGTTGGGCCCGGTGCCCGCCGTGGGTAAGTAGATTTTGAGGTTTTCTGGTTTCACGTCAGGTTTTTCCTCCTTGGCTGCAGAGTGAATGCTCTTTACTGTTGTGGTTCTGACTACGACTACGGCCTCGGTAGGGGAGGAACGCCACCATAGGCAAACTGTCTCCTAATCACACATACATACCCTCAGTACCATGGAAAGCTAACTGAGTATTAAAACCTAGTCAAAATATGCTTCAAGTCACAACTAATTACCATTCACAATCTTGGAAGATGTGGTGGCAAATATATGACACACTAATATACCATTCAGGATCTGGAGGAGCTTAGTGGCAAAAACGACTCAACTACTATGTCCACCTACACACATATATGTAACCACTCAGGACCCTAAAAAAAAACTGGTTGCAAAAGTCTATTTATCCCATATCACTTTATACCTACCATTCAGGATCACAGAAGAAAAGCTGGGGTGACAACACCTAGTCAACACTATGTTCCTAGTACCATACCTACCATTTAGGATCCTGTTAAGCTGGGTGAAAATTTAGGCAAAGAAAAAAAAAAAAAAAACAAAAAAAAGGGGGGGGGGAATCTATGTCCCCTTATCCGAATCATATAACCATTCAGGGTGGTCGTCAGAAAGCGGGGTATTGTAAGAGACTTGCAAGGAGCCTTGGGGCCCTAGATGTTACGTTATAAATGTAATATAAGGGATTTGTGTTGCCGGGCTTTGTATTCAGGGTTCCAGGAAAAGATGGGTGACCACCGCTCCATGGAATCATAATTGCTTATAAGAATTATTTCAGATTCTTCCAGTCTCGGGTTGGACTCGGCCCACAAAGGTGCAGACGAAGAAAGCTAAAGTCCAGAGTGACCGCAGCAGAGCACCCGAGCTCCCAGAGAAGACGTCCACACCAAAAACAACAAGGAAAAACCGAGCCCCGCTATTGCCTCGAGGGATTCAGCCCAAAACTCTACCTAAAGAGGGGAAGCGGAACGACTAAACCCAAAAGCATCACCACCCCAACTGCTGCACCTCACCGAGGAGCTGGGAGCTGACCAACACCTGGGGAAGGATGGGGTCCAAAACCCGGAGCTGCCGGGGGGAGACCTCCGAGTCACCGCCCAGTGGAAGATGTAGCAGTTCTGGAGTCCGGGGCCTTTCCTGGCGTCAAATACCAGAAGGTTACAGTCCCGATCACCTGCAGGACACAGAGAGGCATCACATGACCGGGACAAGTGCAATGGAGGCGGAGCTATGTGTAGACCCCGCCCTCTTACCTGCCATGTCCTGCTGCGCACAGCACGCGGTCAGACACTCCTCCTCGCTCAGGACACTCAGCGGATCTGTGAATCGGGCGCCACGTGCCACGGCCTGACTGATGTCTATCACCAGATCCGGGAGAGCGTGGGGGACACAGGACCCATCCCCCAACACCAGGAGCAGAGCAGGGAGGAGCACAGCGCAGGGGAGGAGCAGAGCACAGCACGCCATGACATCAGGGGGAGGAGTCTGCCGAACCGGGGAGAAGTCACATGACCCCAAACGACAACTGACCCTGCAAGAAACGGAAGAAGCAATCAGGATAAAGATCAACCACAAGCGGAGCGGTATTATATCCCTGTACATAGGGGGCGGAATTATATCCCTGTACATAGGGGGCGGTATTATAGTACATAGGGGGCGGTATTATATCCCCGCACATAGGGGGGCGGTATTATATCCCCGCACATAGGGGGCGGTATTATATCCCCGTACATAGGGGGCGGTATTATATCCCCGTACATAGGGGGGCGGTATTATATCCCCGTACATAGGGGGCGGTATTGTATCCCCGCACATAGGGGGCGGGGCGGTATTATATCCCCGTACATAGGGGGCGGTATTATATCCCTGTACATAGGGGGGCGGTATTATATCCCCGTACATAGGGGGCGGTATTGTATCCCCGCACATAGGGGGCCGTATTATAGTAGTTATATTCGACACCCATCACCCACCTCATCCCTGCACCCCCAGAGGTCATGTCACTGACACCAGACAGCCCACCGCACCCACCCCACGTGTCCAGTCGCATACCCCACGCACTCCTCGGGGCCCGGGTCACATGACACCCATCACCCCCGGAGTCCGGTTCAAGACACCCAGCACCCACCGCACCCCCAAGGTCCAGTCACCAGGTGACCCCAGCACCCACTGCCATCCCTCCGACCCCCAGGGTTCGGTCACATGTAGCCCAGCACCCCACCTGCCACCACCAAGTACGTCCATGCACACCCAGCACCCCCGGGGCACGGTCACTGACCCCGCCCCCGGGTCTGGTCACAGACACACCCAGCACCCCACATGGAATACTCTTCACCCTCAGGTCGCACATGACCACCCACACCCCCGGGTGTTGCACATGACACCCAGCACCACTCTGCATACTCTCACCCCCAGGGTCGCGTTCACATGGACACCACGCACCACCTGCACCCCGGTATCCGGTCACTGACCCCCAGGCACCCACCTGCACCCTCGGGGTCCGGTCACTGACACCCAATCACCCACCTGCACCCTCGGGGTGCCGTCCACATGACAGCCCAGCCACCCACCTTCATCCTCTGCAACCCCCCGGGGGCCGGCACATGACACCCCAGCAGCCCCTGGCATCCTCTGCACCCCCGGTGGCAGGTAACAGTGCACCCACGCACCCACCTGCATTCCTCTGCCACCCCGGGGTCCCGGTCACATGACACCCAGCACCCACACTGCATCCTCTGCACCCCGGGGTCCGTTCACCATGGACACCCAGCACCACCTGATTCTCTGCACCCCCGGGGCCGGTCACTGACACCCAGCACCCACCTGCCCGGCCGCTCCTGTCTCCTCCCGCACTCGTCGCGCCGTCACAGAACTTCTCCACAGATCTCCGCAGAGCCCGGCGTCCGACCACGCAGCTACGACGCCCCTCCCATCAATCACATACCTCGACCACCGCCATACCCTTGCGCCGTCGACGCCTATAACACGCCCCCGACAACATCAGATGGCCGCGGGGGTGCTGCCCCCGTTGTGGCAGGAAGAGGAGTCAAGTCTAGAGCCCCGTACCACCTCAGATCCATTCATCTGACCGGCAAGCGCTGGGGAATAGCTTCACCCTCTCACACAGGGCTATCGTGTCTGCCCTAACTCCGGGCTTGCCACACGCCTTCAGATCTAGGTGTTAGAATAACTATAGTAGAGTGAATCATACAACACACAACACCTCGTCGCATCACTATTCCTCCCCATGTTCTGATAACATACACCTCATATCAATGTCAGCCCCCAGATTCCCCCCAGAGTACAGGGTCAGACCGAGGGAGATACATCTATATAACGAGAGCTAGAGGATAAGAATACCTCTTTACAAGAGAGAGGAGGATAGATATACATCTAGATCATAGAATTAAAGAGCCTATCAGAGAGAGAGAGGATAGATACATCTATATACATAGAGAGAGGAATTCTATAGAGAGTAGAGAGGATAGATACATCTATATACCAGAGAGAGAGAGGATCGATACTCTATATACAGAGAGCAAGATAGGTAGCATCTATTCTAGGATAGATAGAAAATCATATATAGAGAGAGAGAACGAGGATAGATACATCATATACGGAGAGAGAAGATATACGAGAGAGGATCGATACATCTTATATACGAAGAGAGAGAGAGGATAGATACATCTATATACAGAGAGAGAGAGAGGATAGATACATCTATATACAGAGAGAGAGAGGATAGATACATCTATATAAGAGAGAGAGGGATAGATACACTAATCAGAGATGTGTAGTACTAGAGAGGGATAGATCATCCTATATACAAGGAGAGGGATAGTATTTCCAAGAGATGATAGATACTCTATATACAGAGAGAAGAGAGGAAATACATCTTATATACAGAGAGAATAGGGGATAATACATCTATATACAGAGTAGTAAGTAGCTTAAGAGGGATAGATTACTCTGATCAGGTCGAGCGGGAAGGATAGATACATCTTATACCCAGCCAAGCTCCAGACGAGTATAGTATTTTAATAACATCTAGATACAAGAGAGATGATATGAAATCTCTAGTACAGAGAGAGAGGAGGATTAGATACATCTATACTAAAGGAGAGAGAGGATTAGATATACTCTATATAAAGAGAGAAGAGGAGAAGATACATTCTAATACAGAGAGAGAGGATAGATACATCTATACAGAGAGAGAGAGAGGAGATACACTATATACAGAGCGAGAGGGAGGGGATAGTGATGATACCATCTATATACAGAGAGAGAGAGAGGATAGATACATCTATATACGAGTGTAGAGAGAGAGAGGGGGAAGATACATATATACAGAGGAGGAGAGTATAGATACATCTATATACAGAGAGAGAAGAGAGAGAGGGAGATACACTCATATACAGAGAGAGGAGAGTGCCTTATACAGGATAGGGATAGATCTTAAAGAGAGACATACTACTATATACATAGAGAGAGAGAGAGTCTACAGAGGGAGTGGATACATCATCCTATATACAGAGAGAGGGGTATAGATACCTCTATATACCGAGAAGAGGAGCGAGTATAGATACATCATAGAACAGAGAGATACGTTGATAGATCAACATCTTTATACAGAGAGAGATGATAGATACATTATATAAACAGAGAGAGAGAGGGATAGATAGCTATCTATTAGATAAGGATCAGATGACATCGACGAGAGGAATGAGGATAGATACATCTAGTATACAGAGAGAGAGAGGGAACTAGATATCTGATTAACAGCGAGAGAGGGGGATAGATACATCTAATTACAAGTAGAGCGAGTGATAGATCATCTCATAGAAAGAGAGAGGGGTAGACTTATATAAAGCGATAGGTCTTATATACAGAGAGAGGACCCCCTAAAGGAGAGGATAGATACATTTATATACAGAGAGAGAGAGGAGTATCAATATACAAGGATAGATATCTATACAGAGAAGAGAGGGGTATAGATACATCTATATACAAGAGAGGATAGAAAAAACGCGAGAGGGGGATAGATTAATATCTAGATACAGAAGAGAGAAGGAGATAGTACATCTATTACAGAGAAGAGAGAAGGTATACATCTATATACAGAGAGAGAGAGGTATGATACCTATACGATAAGGAGTACGCAGGAGGAGAGAAACATAAGAAAGAGGATATACATCTCTATAAGATAGAGGATTAGATACATCTATATACAGAGAGAGAGAGGGGATAGATACTCTATATACAGAGAGAGAGGAGGATAGATACATATCAGGATGATCTCTTATACAGAAGAGGGGGTATAGATTACATCTATTACAGAGAGGAGAGGGATAGTCCATTACAATGGGATATATTATCTATATACAGGATAGAGAGAGGAGTATTACATCTTATCGACATAGAGGTGATAGAGTACATCTATATCATAAGATATAGGAGACTATTAGAGAGGGAGGATTATATACATAGTAATAATAGAGAGGGGATAGATACATCTATATACAGAGAAGAGAGGGGATAGATTACTCTTAATAGAGAGAAGATGATATGATACATTCAGATTAAGCGAAGAGAAGGATAGATTGATCCATCTAGGGGTAATAATCTTATACAAAGTATGAACATATACAGAGAGAGAGATAGATATCTTATCAAGAAGGGATGATACATACTAGAGCGGGAAGATCTACGAGAGAGGGGAGAGATACATCTATATTATCAAGAGAGAGGACATACGATATATACCTATAATAGGAGAGAGAGATATATAATACGAAGATCTATATATCCACCTACAGATAGAGCGATGATAGATACATCATATACAGAGAGAGAGGCTTGGATAATACCTCTATATACAAGAGCGGATAGAAGCTATGGTATAGGATATGCTCTATATACAAGAGTAGAGAGGGTAGATACATCTATATACAGAGAGAGAGAGGGATAGAACCTCTATAGTACAGAGAGAGAAGAGTGATAGATACCATATACAGAGAGATAGAGGGATAGATACATCTATTACGAAGAGAGAGGAGGATAGATTTCATCTTATACAGAAGAGAGAGGGATAGATTAACATCTATATACAGGGAGGGGGAGAGGGTGACTAGATACATCTATCGATCAGAGAGATGTTATGATGACATCGTATATACACGTAGAGAGAGGGATAGATACATGAGAGAGAGAGGATAGATACATCTATATACAGGAAGATGGGATAGTCTCTATACCTAAGGAGGATTAGATTACAT
Source organism: Engystomops pustulosus (assembly GCA_019512145.1). Taxonomy (NCBI): domain Eukaryota; kingdom Metazoa; phylum Chordata; class Amphibia; order Anura; family Leptodactylidae; genus Engystomops; species Engystomops pustulosus. The sequence continues at coordinate 41,747 of WNYA01000392.1, forward strand.
CTATAACAGAGGAGAGAGAGGAATTGATTCATCTATATACAGAGAAGGAGGATAGATCCATCTATATACAGCGAGTAGGGAGTATATTACTCTACGAGGGTATAGATAAATCTATTAACAGAGTAGAGAGGATAGATACATCATATACAGAGATAGAGAGGATAGATACATTCAATAAGACAGAGAGAGAAGAGGAGTATCTATTTTAAGAGGAGAGATAGACATCTATATGACAAGAGCAGAGAGGACTAGATCACATCTATATAAGAGATAGAGAGGATAGATACATATTATATACAGAGAAGAGGAGGAAGGATGAACATTATATACAGAGACGAGGGGATGATACTATCTATATACAGAGAGATAGAGAGTAGATACATCTATATCAGAGTAAGAGATAGTACTATCTAAGGATGATACATCTATAACAGAGAGAAAGAGGATAGATACATTCTATTCTACAGAGAGAGAGAGGAAAGATACATCTATGAATACAGAGAGAGAAGGGATTAGTATACATCATATATTACAAGAGGAGAGGATAGATAATCATATACAGAGAGATGGGAAGATACATCTATATACAGAGAGAGGAAGGATAGGATACATTAGTATACAGAGAGAGAGGGATAATACATCTATATACAGTAGAGAGAGAGAGGAAGATACATTCTATGATACAGGCGAGAGGGTATAGATACACTATATACAGGAGGAATAGAGAGGATTGATCATCTATATACAGGAGAGAGGGATAGATACATCTATATACATAGATAGAGAGTGATAGATACAGTCTATATACAGACGAGGGATTAGGATATTACATCTATATACAAGAGAGAGAGGGGATGATACTCTATGATCCAGGATAGAGTAGATATCTTAGCAGAGGATGAAGTAATTACATCTATATACAGGAGGAGAGGATAATGATACATCTATATAACAGAAGAGAGAGAGGATAGATACAGCTATATAACAGGAGAGAGCAGAGATTTAGATACACTCTATATACAGAGGAGAGAGAGGAGAGAGGATAGATACATTATATATAAGAAGAGAGGTATAGATACATCATATACAGAGGTAAGAGGAGATAGATACATTATACTACGAGAGAGGTAGAGATAATACATCTAGTATACAGAGGAGAATGAGAGTGATAGATACATCTATATACAGAAGAGGAATAATCTTAACGAGATATGAGGATAGATCCATCGTATAACAATGAGAGGGTTACAACGAGAGAGGCGGATGATACATCTATATACAGAGAGAGAGAGACTCTATACGAGGGGAATAATATCAGATACAGAGATGAGAGGGGATAGATTACAATCTATACAGAGGAGAGGGGAGTAGATACATCTATATACAGTAGCGAATGTAGAGATATATTCTATATACAGAGAGAGTAGAGGATGATACATCTTATACGAGGAGAGAGCAGGATAGATACACTAATAACAGAGAGAGAGAGGATAATACATCATATACAGCAGGAGAGAGAGGATAGTATTAGTAACAGGAATACTCTTATATACAGAGTAGAGAGAGGATAGATACTCTATATACAGAGAGTAGAGGATAGATTACATCTATATACAGAAAGAGAGGATTAGATACACTCTATACAGAGAGAAGAGGGGATAGTTTAGATACTCTTATACAGAGAAGAGGTATAGATACATCTATAGTACAGAGAGAGAGGCTGATAGATCATCTTATACAGAAGAGAGAAGAGGTGGATAGATACAATCTTATACAGAGAGACGAGGGTAGAGACTCATAAAGAGGGGATAGATACATCTATATACAGAGAGAGAGAGGGATCGGTACATTCATACTAGAAGAGAGAGAGGGGGATGATAATAAGAGGGGGATAGATACATCTAATACAGAGAGAGAGCGGAGTATAGTACATCATATCATAGAAGAGTTATTAAAGAAGAGAGGGGATTAGCTACATTATATCGAGAAGGAGGGAAGGATACTATCTATAGACGATGACGAGAGAGGAGGTAACATCCTATATACAGAGAGAGATAGAAGCATAACGGAGAGAGGGATGATACAGTTGGAATAACAGAGAGAGAGTGATAGATACATCTATATACAGAGAAAGAGGGATAGATACCATCTTTATAAAGCGCAGAGGAAGAATTATATACTAGGAAGGTAGAATCCTATATAAGAGAGAGGGGGATAGATACATCTATATACAAGACGAGAGAGGAGGATACATCTATTACAGAGAGAGAAGGGTATAGTATACTTCTATATACGAGCGAGAGAGGATCATATTACAAAAGAGAGTGGAACACTTACAGAGAAGAGGGATAGATACTCTTATATACAGCAGAGAGTAGGATAGATACATCTATATACAGAGAGCAGAGAGGATAGTATAATCATAATACAGAGAGGAGAGCGGATAAGAGTACAATCTATATACAAAAGAGGGATATTACATCTAATACAGAAGAGAGAAGATAATTACATCTATAACAAGAGAGAGCTGGATTAGATACATCTATATACAGAGAGAGAGGGGATAGATACATCTATATACAGAGAGAGAGAGGATAGATACTCTTATAGAACACGAGAGAGAGGGATAGATAATCTATATAGAGATGAGGAGAGAGAATTAGATACATCTTATACAGAGAGGGATAGGGGATAGATACACTCTATAACAGAGAGAGAGAGAGGATAGATACATCTATATACAGAGAGAGAGAGTAGATACTCTAATACATAAGAGCACTATACGAGAGAGTGGATATTACATCTATATACAGCGAGAGATGGGAGAAATATATAAGGAGATTATTAATACGTCTATATACAGAGAGGAGAGGATAGATATTACATCTTGATACAGTAGGAGAGAGGATAGATACATCTATAACAGAGAAGAGAGAGATATAAATAGAGAGATATGATACATTCTATATACAGAGAGAGAGGATAGATACATCTATATACAGAGAGAGAGAGGATTTACTCCAGGCGGGATAAAGAACTAATACTATAAGGATAACATTAGAGACAGAGAGAGATAGGATAGCTAATATAGGTAATACAATCTATATACAGAGAGAGAGGGGATGAACATCTATATACAGAGAGAGAGGAGGATAGAAGATCATCTATTACAGAGAGAGGAGAGTGGATAGATCATCTATAACATGAGAGAGGAGGGAGGACCTAGACATTCTATCTACATGAGAGAGGGGCTAGATACAGATATCGGACGAGAGGAGAAGCATTAACTGGGATAGATAACATCTATATACCAGAGAGAGAGAGATAGTCATTACTATCTAAAGATTTATATATCAGATCCAGAGAGAAGAGGATAGATAACACACTACAAGATGAATACATCTATATACAGAGAGAGATGAAGACATCTATACAGGAAGGATAGATACATCTATATACAGAGAGAGAGGGGATAGATACATTCTATATCACGAGAGAGGGACAGATACATCTATATACAGAGAGAGAGGGGGATAGATACATCTATATACAGAGAGAGGGAGAATATATACCTCTATATACATAGGAAGAGTTGATAGGATAACTATATACCAGAAGAGAGGGATGAATAGATACATCATATACAGAGAGAAGCGAGGATAGATACATCTATTACAGAAGGAGAGGATATATACATCTATATACAGGAGCAGGATAGGTGTTATATACATCTATACTACAGAGAGAGAGAGATAGGATAGATACATCTCATTACCGAGAAGAAGAGGATAGATAATCATCATTACAGAGAGAGACGATTAGATCATCTAGATCACAGAGAGAGAGGAAGAACGATTTCGGAGATGATAGATACACTCTATATCCAAGAGATATACATCATAGGCACGAGAGAGAGGAGAGTAAATTCTATATACGAGAGAGATAGTAAGCAGAGAGAGGATAGATACAGCTTATATACGAGAGAGAGGGGTTAGATACATCTATATACAGACGAGGAGGATAGATACATCTATAACGAGACGAGAGAGGATAGATACATGAGAGAGAGAGAGAGGATAGATACACTATCTCATAGCAAGTTAAGTAAGAGAGAGGATAGATACATCTATATACCAGAGAGAGGAGAGGATAGATACATCTATATACAGAGAGAGAGGGGATAGATACATGTATATAGGAGAGAGACGACTATAGAGAGAGAGAGAAGATACATCTATATACAGAGGAGATGAAGATAGATCCATCTATATTACAGAGAGAGAGAGGATAGTCATCTAATACAAGTAGATCATTATATACAGAGAGAGAGAGGATAGAACATCTTAGATTACAGAGAAGCAGAGGTAGTATACTCTCTATACAAGAGAGGAGAGAGATCACGATACGAAAAGGGAATACATCTATATACAGAGAGAGAGGATGAATACATCTATTACAGAGAGAGAGATATAGATACATCTATACAGAGAGAGGATAGATCCATCTATCTACAGAGAGAGAAGGATATATAAATCTATACATACAGAGAGAGGAGATGGATAGATATACATGGGATAACATATATACAGAGAGAGAGAGGATAGATACATCTATATACAGAGAGAGAGCGGAATATACTCTATATACAGAAGAGAGAGGGGTAGATGACATTCATATACAAGAGAGAGGGAGAGATACATCTTGATATACAAGGAGAAGGGCGATATATCACATCTATATACAGAGAAAAGAGAGGAACTACTACATAGAGTAGATAGAATGTAATATATCAGAGGAGAGAGAGGGAGATAAATCATTATACTAGATGAGAGAGAGGATAAGTCATCTATATACAGAGAAGAGAGGGGAATAGATACATCTTCATATACAGAGAGAGAGAGGATAGATACACGCATACGAGAGAGATAGATACATTCTTATAAGAGAGAGAGTATTATGACATTATATACCAGAGAAGAGGATAGATACATCATATACAGAGAGAGAGGGATAGATTACTCTATATACAGAGTAGAGAGAGGGGATAGTATTACAATCTATATACAAGAGAGAGAGGGGATAGGGATACATCTAATACGAGAGAAGACATGAAGATGAACTGTATAAGAAGAGAGATACATCTATATACAGAGAGAGAGGGGATAGATACATCTATATACAGAGAGAGAGGGGATAGATACATCTATATACAGAGAGAGAGGATAGATACATCTATATACAGAGAGAGAGAGGTGATAGCTCTATACTACTAGATAGAGGTGGGATATAGATACATCTATAGACGAGAGAGATGTAGAGACACTATACTAGATATATGGGATACATAATCTATGTACAGAAGAGAGAGAGGATAGATACATTCTATATAAGAGAAGAAGGATAGATACATCTATATCCAAGAGAGAAGGGAGTAGATAATCAGATGAGTGATAATACTAGAGTACAGAGAAGGAGATAGAATACATCTATTACAGAGGAAGAGAGGATAGATACATTCTATATACAGTAGAGAGGATAGATACATCTATATACAGAGAGAGGAGAGAGGATGATACATCTATATACAGAAAGAGGCGATACGAACATCTATATACTAGAGAGAAGAGATCGAAATATTATAGAGAGTCGTACCTCTATATACAAGGAGAGAGGATAGATACATACTCATATACAGGAGAGAGAGGACGGTTGAACTAATTATATAATAGAGAGAGGACACAATAAGACGAAGGAGGATTACATCTATATCCGAGAGAGAGAGGTAGATACAATCTGATATACAAAGAGCGGGGTATAGATACATCTATAACGAGAGTAAGGGGATAGTTACATCTATATACAGGAGAGAGGAGGATTAGATACTCTTATAAGGGAGACATCTATATACAGAGAGAGAGATAGTATACATCTATATACAGAGAGAGAGTAAACATTACGAGAGATACGATAATCTATATACAGAGAGAGTAGAGGATTAGAGATCCTCTATTACAGAGAGAGAGGGAATAGATAACATCTATATCAGTAGAGAGGGGATGATTTAACATGCTATATACGAGAGAGAGAGGGGATAGATACAATCTATATCAGAGGAGAGAGAGATGGAGATCGAATCTAGAGATGTACTATACATCATATACAAGGGAGAGGATTGATACATTATACTTCAACAGAGAGATTGTTATGGAACGCCATGTGACCGACCATATCATGAGGACGATGCAGGCTCTATTTGGCAACTTCCTATATACAGAAAGAAATCAGATTTATATTATTAATACAGACGAGAGAGGGGAAGCATTACATCTATATTACAGAGAGAGAGGGGAGAATAACATTAGATACAGAGAGAGAGAGGATGGATCATCTATATACCAGAGAGAGAGGATCGACTACTACTCTATATACAGAAGGAGAGAGGATCAGATGCATTATATACAGAGAGAGAGGGGGATAGTATATCCTCATATACAGAGAGAGATAGAGGGAATAGCATACTATGTACAGAGATAAGAGTATAGATCATCTATATACCGAGAGAGAGAGAGGGATAGATACATCTAGTATACAGAGAGAGGAGGATTAGAACATTTATATACATAATAGAGAGTAGTAGATTACACTCTATATCATATGAGAGAGGGGATAGATACTCTTATACAGAGAGATAGAAGGATAGATACATCTATATACAGAGAGAGAGGGATATACATCTACTGACAGAGAAGAGAGGATAGATACACCTCTTATACAGAGAGAAGAGAGGATTAGATACATCTTATACAGAGAGAGCGAGGGAGGAGATAGATACATTCTATAAAAAGAGAAGAGGGTGATTATATATACATCTACTATACAGATAGAGATAGAGGGTAATAATCTATATACATAGGAGAGAGTGATAGATACATCTATTACAGGAGAATAGGCGTAGTAATACATCTATATACAGAGAGAGAGTAGGATAGATACATCTATATCACAGAGAGAAGGGATTATCTAACGAGATGGAGAGATAGATACCATCTATATGATAGGATGATAGATTCTAGTAGTATAGGGATAGGATAGATACATCTATATTACTGAGAAGAGGTTGATAGAAATCTATATACAGTAAGAGGATGTATCTATAAGAAGAGGATAATTACATCTATATCAGAGAGGAGAGAGAGGGATAATAATCTATATACAGAGTAGAGAGGATAGATTACATCATAATCACAGAGATAGAGGTATAGAATACATCTATATACGAGAGAGAGAGGGATAGTATAACTCCTATATACAGAGGAGAAGAGAGTAAAGAGAGAGGATAGATATCATCTAGTTAACAGAGAGAGCGGATAGAACATCTATAACAGAGAGAGTGGATGAGAGGCTAAGTACCATCTATATACAGAGAGAGGCTATAGATAATCTATATACAGAGAGAGAGCGATAGGACGCGATACATCTAATACAGAAGAGAGGATAGATACAGGATAGATACAAGAGAGAGAGATATAGATACATCTATACGAGAGAGAGGGGATGATACCATTACATAATAGTGTAAGTACTATCTACGAAGAGAAGGATAGACTCTTATCAGAAGGATAGAATACATCTATATACAGAGAGAGAGAGGGCGTAGATAATCTATATACAGAGAGAGAGAGGATAGATACATATATATACAGAGAGAGAAAGCTAGATACCATTTATACAGAGTAGAGAGGGGATAGTCCTATAACAGAGATACTATATACAGAGAGAGAGGATAGATACATCTATCAGAGAGAGAGGATAGAACATCCTATATACAGAGAATGAGAGGATAGATACATTCATATCAGAGAGCGATGAGGATAGTTTACATATATATACAGAGAGAGAGAGATAGATACATCTTATAATCAAACGGAAAAGAGAGAGAGGTAGAACATCTAATATACAGAGAGAGAGGGATGGATAGATACACTATACAGAGAGAGAGTAGATACATCTAGATACAGAGAGGATAGGGATAGATACATCTCTTATTATACATGAGGAGGGGGATAGATACATATGAGAGAGAGAGGATAGATACAAGCGATACTTCAAAAAAATACTGTTAGGTGTTAGTTGTGAGCCCCATGGGGCAGGGGCCCAATTTGATGTGCTTGTGCAGCGGCGTCGTAAGCTGTGCGCTAGATAAATAAAGAATTATTCTTATTCTTAGTATTCTTATATACAGAGAGAGAGAGGGGATAGATACATGAGAGAGAGAGGGGATAGATTAAATCTATATACAGCGAGAGAGAAGAGGATAGATACATCTATATAAAGAGAGCGATGGATAGATACATCTATATTACAGGAGAGAGAGGATAGATACATTCTAATACAGAGAGAGAGGATAGATACATCTATATTTACAGAGAGGAGAGAGGGGGATAGATAATCTATATTACAGGAGGAGAGGATTTGATAGATACTCTTATAAGAGAGAGAGAGGGGATAGCAACATCTTATACAGAGAGAGAGAGGATAGATACATGTATATTACAGAAGAGGAGAGAGGATAGCTACATCTATATACCAGAGGAGAGAGGGGGATGTATAGATACATCTATATACAGAGCGAGAGGATAGATACATCTATCTAAGAGAGAGAGGATAGAACCTCTATAACAGAGAGGGAGAGAGGCTAGATTTACATCTATATACAGAGAGAGAGAGGATAGATATATAAGAGAGAGAGAGAGGATAGATACATCTATCTACGAGATGAGAGGGGGATAGAAAATCTATATGACAGAGAGAGAGGATAGAATTACCATCTATATACAGGAGCCACGAGCAGGTCTAGATATTTCATCTTATATTACAGAGAGAGGGATGAGATAACAGACTATACAGAGTAGAGATGAGGACTTAGATTACATCTATATAAGGAGCGCAGCAGATGAGGATAGATACATCTACTACTACCCGAGATTCCTTTTTCCCCTTCCCCCTCCGAGAGAGAGGATAGATACATATATCCATATTACAGAATGACGAGAGTTTTGAGGGGGGGATTAGATATTCATCTATATACAGAGAGGAGAGAGGATAGATATCCGCCATATACACGAGATCGATTAGAGGGGATAGATACATCTATATACAGAGAGAGAGGGGATAGATAATCTATATACAGAGAGCGAGGATAGCTACATCATATACAGAGAGAGAGGGTGGGATAGATACATCTATATTATACAGAAGAGAGAGGGGGTGATTAGATACATCTATATACAGAGAGGAGGGGGATAGATTCATTATATTAAAGAGAGAGAAGAGGGGATAGGATACACTATATACAGAGAGAGAGAGAGGTTAGATACATCTATATACAGAGAGAGGAGGGATAGATACCTCTATATACAGAGAGAGAGAGAGGATGAGAACAATCATATACAGAGGAGAGGGGCTGAACATCTATATACAGAGAGAGAGGGTAGATACATGAGAGAGAGAGGATAGATACATGTATATACCATAGAGAGAGAGGATAGAGAACATCTATATACAGAGCGAGAGAGGAGATACATCTATATACAGTAGTATTGAGGGGATAGATACAGCTATATACAGAGGATGTGAGAGGGGATTTAGATACATACTAAACTATCGAGAGAGAATAGAGAGATTTACATCTTATATACAGAGCAGCAGCGGCGCTAGATACAATATTACAGAGATGATCCAGGGAGAGAGGGGGGTAGAACATCTAATACACGAGAGAGCACTGAGGATTTAGATACCATTCTAACTATACATGAGACGAGAGGAGAGGTTTTAGCCATCTCATACAGAGGAGATGCCTCCTGCAGCAGTTAGGCCGGATAGGATCATCTAGACTACAGACGAGAGAGGATAGATTACAATATATATACCAGAGAGATTTTTCCCAGAGACGAGAGGATTTAGGAGTACATCTTATATCCAGGAGCACGAGAGGGGATAGATAATCTATATACAGAGAGCGACGAGAGGTAAGATACATATATAATACCCAGAGAGAGATGCGAAGATAGATAATTCTAGATGACAGACGAGACGTACGAGCGGCTAATACATCTATTATAAGAGAGAGCCCGATTTTTGAGAGAGGCCCGAGGACTCCCTTACGATACATCATATAGAGAGAGAGCAGCCCGACTAGATACATCTATATACAGAGACGATGAGATAGATGACATCTATCTACAGAGAGAGAGAGAAGGATTTAGAGACATCTACTATACACGACGATTGATGGAGGAGGATAGATACATCGATACAGATGACCTTGAGAAGGGGATAGATACATGTTATATAACGAGAGAGAGAGGATATTGATATCTATATACGGAGAGAGAGGACTAAGCATACATCTATTACAGAGAGAGAGAGGATAGACCTTAATCTTATATATTAGAGGAGAGAGAGGACCATAGATTATCAATCTATAGACAGAGAGAGAGAGGATAGATCTACTCTATATCACTGAGATGATTGTAGTGGGTTTTAGATACCACCCTATATACAGAGATGAGACGGGTGATAGCACATATAATACAGCGAGAGAGAGGACTAGACTATCATCTACTATACAGAGAGAGAGAGGATAGATACCACTATCTATATACAGACGACGAGAGCGGGGCATGATAATTATATATTGACCAGAGAGAGACGAGGATTAGATACCTATCTAATCCAGAGAGAGACCTGGGGATAGGATACATATATACAGAGAGAGATGAGGATAGATCACATCCTATATACAGAGAGAGAGGATAGATACCATCTTATACAGAGACCGAGACCCCGAGCGGCTGTAGTACGAGGGGATAGATACATATCTAGACAGATCCCCGAGAGATAGGATAGTATACACTCTATAATAGATGGGCATGAGATAGATACATCTATATTAAGCGAGAGAGGGAGAGTAGTACATCTATATACAGAGAGAGAGGGGATAGATACATCTATATACAGAGAGAGAGGGGATAGGTACATCTATATACAGAGAGAGAGGGGATAGATACATCTATATACAGAGAGAGAGGGGATAGATACAATCTATTACAGAGAGGAGAGAGGATAGATACATCTATAATTATAGAGAGAGGAGAGGATAGATCATCTTATACAGAGGAGAGAGGGATAGATACATCTATATTACAGAGAGAGAGAGGATATTAGCCTCTATTTACAGAGAGCGCGGGGATAGATACTCTATATCAGAGAGAGAGGAGAGAGGATAGATTACATCATCTCAAGAGAAGAGAGGAGGATTACATCTATATACAGAGAGAGAGGGATAGATACCTATATATACAGAGAGAGAGATGAGGATGAGAGGATAGATAATCTAGATTACCGAGAGAGAGGATTAGATACCATCTATATACAGAGAGAGGGGGATAAGAACATCTTATATACAGGAGATGGAGGGATAGACTACATCTAAGATGCAGAGATTCGAGAGAGGGATAATACCATCTATATACAGAGAGAGAGGATCAGATTTACATTCTTATATACAGAGAGCGGGGATAGATACATCTATATTACAGAGGAGAGAGAGAGGATTAGATTAAATTTTATATACAGAGAGTAGTGGTAGATACATTAATACAGCAGAGACCGGGATGATACATTCGACTACCCACAGATGGAGATGACTGAGGATAGATTACATCTAGATACCACAGAGAGAGATTGAGAGGATAGATAACAATACATATACAGATTGGCGAGGGGCATCGAAATCAAACCAGCGAAGACGACGGACGGATAGGATCATATATTTACAATGAGACGGATGACGGATAGATACACTATTTACCGGATGGAGCCACCGGGATAGAAACATCTATATACCAGAGATTTTCGAGAGAGGATTTTAGAACATTATATACAGAGCCAGAGAGACGGACTAGATACATCTAATATACAGAGCCCGAGAGAGGGATACTTGATACATCTATATACCAGAGAGACGACGATAGAGAGAGGATAGATATCTAATACCGAGAGCAGAGGGGTAGAACTCTAGACTAAAGAGAGAGAGAGGATAGATACTCTTTCATACGAGAGAGCCCCGATGGTATTTTTAGATACATTTCTCTATTATACAGAGAGAGAGCGATTAGTACATATATATACAGCCCCAGGAGAGAGACGGATAGATACATCTAATACAGGATTGACGAGAGATGGGGACTAGATAATTATCTATTACATGAGAGAGAGAGGATTTAGATTACCATCTTATATATTAGACAGAGATGACTTCGACCGAGGATCGATTACACTCTATCTCCGATTGAGAGGAGGATAGATAATATATCACCACAGTGACCCCTGACGAGAGTAGCTACATTGTCTATTATACAGAGCACGACGCGATGGATTAGCTTACCCATCCTAGATAGGATGATTGAGATTGTGCGCCGATAGATACATCTATTACAGAGAGGACCCTTGAGGGGCCCTAGTACATCTTAAGACAGAGACGACCACTGATGCACCGTGGGATTGAAGATAACACGCTTATATACAGACCCCGGAGGGGGGGAGAGATACCTTCTAGATACAGAGCGAGGGGATAGATATAGCTTTACTACTAGAGAGACGACTGGCGCGATCTTAGATACATCTATATAACGAGAGAGTGAGAGGAGTTAGAGACATTATATACAGACGGAGAGGAGGATCCCAGAGGAAGATACCATTATAACAGAGTACGCCAGAGGAATATTACATCTATATACATTGAGACGATGAAGCGGAGCTAACATCTATATACAGATGCAGATGAGAGGGGATAGATACATCCTATACAGGTTTACGAGAGAGGAAGATACATCTTATATTACAAGAGACGACCCCCGAGGATAGATACATTATTACAGAGAGAGAGGGGGACCTAGATACATATTATATACCCAGCCAGAGAGAGAGGATCGACCTACATTCCTCTTCATATAATCCGATCCCGATCGCTAGCCCAGACGAGAGGCTAGAACATCTACTAACAGAACTGTGCATTTGCCTAGCGTCTCTACCCTCCTTTTTCTCAGAGAAAAAACAAAGACAAAACTCATTGCCAGTTCTGGGTTTTTTTTTTTTTCACAGTGTTTGTTGGACATTTTTCGGTCTAACTAAAATCTTTGGTCAAGGGGTGGAACAAACACGGATGGGAATGCCATCAGTACGGCAGAACTGTTGTACCACAAGAGGGAAAAGAGCCAGATTTTTGACCAGGTATATAAAACATATTTCTTTACATTCTGGGACAAGATCTCAGATAAACTTAGGGCGGTCGACAGCTGCGGGGGGGGGGGGGGAGTGGGGCGCGCACGGTAACACGGGGCCCCGGCCCCCCGACCCTCGATGGGTCTTGTAATACATTTGGGTTTATTTGGACCTGGCAGTTACGCTTGGTCCTGTCTTGGGTCGTTGGCCTTCTGGGTTTCTGCAGGACGCTCCAGTAGAGTTTGTAAGGGACGTTAATTCCAGTGTAAGCTACGCGGTCAGAGTGGCTCGATAAGTATTCCTGGCACACTAGGCACGGAATAAGGACGTCATACTGCCCCCTCATCAAACGTACAACGGGGTCTACTGCCAACCACTGATAGTTAACGGTTCAGACGACGCGGCCCCGGATTCTTTGGTGAGAACGAGCGTGACCAATCCATTGTGTTATCTAGGGGGCGGGGGGGGAGGGGGGGGGGGGCGGCGCGGGGGACGGGGTCGCCTGATACATCCTAATGAGGTAAGAGTCCGGTATGGGGTAAAGTTGTCGGCTTCTTTAGGCAATGATACAACAATCTGAATCCGGAGGCTGACACAGAAGAAGGGCTCTGTCCGTAGCGTCATACGTGGATCACCAGGATCACGGGGGTCTCTGGTCCCGGGTCTCACCATACAATGGGAACGTTCTCCTTAAATACTAATATCCAGTTAATGGTCGGGGGTCCTCAGCTCAAGACCCCCGGTCATAAAAACCCTTCTACCGTTCTGAGATTTCTGGCGCCGGGTCTCGCTCTACGTACTTACTATCCAGCTTGAGGTCAACACTTAAAGGGGGACATCCAAGTTGCGCATTCAGGGATGCCGTTCTCATATGGCAGCCACTGTGATGGCGGCACCCCCTCAGCTCGTTAGATGTAGGACAGCGTAGTGACTCCGACCTTGAACAGCTACCCGGCCTTGGCCAGGTCGGTGAGTCCCCATTGCATTCCTCGATGCTGCTCTGGGGTGGGACTATGTACTCTGTGGCGTGCAGCCCATGGGACTTGTAGTCGTATCAAACCCTCCGCGCCCGTGCTTTTCCCAGTGGACGCTGCTCGATACTCCAGCGGTGCCAAGCCACGTCCCCAGAGGACAACGTCACTCGCTCTTTGCCACTGCGCCATTTCCGGTAGTGTCTTTGGGAGGCTGAGGTAACTGCACCTAGGTACTATGGACAGGGACGTAACCTTCCCCAGCATAGCGGCGTAGGGCAGGTAGTAGTCGCACAGCACCCAGGGTTCTCTTCCACTTCCACGGTTGATTTCTACCGTCCTCGGGCTTTCATGAGAAGAATGACCCAGTAATAGCGCGGTGGCTTCCATGCGCCTTCAGCTCCTCCAATAAGGACGTCTAACGTGCCGCACGAACACGCATCGTCGTCGGCATCAGCACGAAGGTAGTCGAGGGTTGGTCAGGCATTTGGCAGTACATGAGCAAGCAGCTGCTCGTATAGGGTTTCACCTAGGAAGTCTCTGAAGTCGGGAAGAAGCAGATAGGATGTATCGTTCCGCCCTCCCCGCCCCTGCTCATCATCTCCTTAAGTGCACGCGCTTTATTTTCCTCCCCCCCATATTCCCCCGCCCGGACCCGACTTAACAAAGAGGCTAACAAGCGCCCCCCCGTGGGGAATGCAGGCCCTGGGCCCGGGACAAGCCAGGTGATGCGGATGATGCTGCGCCGATCAGCGATTGGGGACCCCCTGTCGGACCTGAGACGGCCCAGGAACGTGGAGAACTATTCTCTCCGGAGGCTTTCTGCGGCACATCGGGACGGTTCGCGTCTTTTTGGCTTCCGGTAAGGACGTGTCAGTGACGCGCGGAGCCCCCTGGGTCGGAGGCTCAGGTTCTCTGACGGACACATGGCCAAGTTAAAGCAGGAACTACAGGTAAAGCACCAAGAACACGAACGCTGTACACAGCGCCGTCTATGGCCCGACACAACACCCCCAGCAAGATGGCTCATGACCGGTATACGGTTTCCGCGCTCATTCGCGACGACACCATCTTCCCCGTCTTCATCCCCCTATGGGTACACACATACCAGGGACTCTAAGGTGACGGAGGACTGTTGCTCACAGAGTAAGCTCCCCCCGTGACATCTCTTTACACGTCCAGCGGAACGCGGGCGCCCATACTTTAGGCTGGCAAAACAAGACACTCGATCCGTGGCATGGTCCGAAATGACCAGGCCCTTACAAGGGCGTCTCATGGGTACTTACAACAAGAAAAAACCATGGATCGATGCGGTGGGTAACAGATCCGGTCTGCCGCGAGCGTTTGCGACAGCACGTGCAGGCAACGCCACGGTACCCTGAGGGCGGTCACATAGAACACCTTGCTGTTCCTGGGATTAAGGGGCGTCCGCACACAGATTGGCGGGGAGCCTTATCTGTCAGTCTCGCGTATGGACCGGCTGGTCAGTGAAATATTATACACAAAAAGTAAAATCCCCTTAACCGGCCCCGACCCAATGAGAGTAATTGTACACTTATAGACAATATTAAAATTAAGTTCCCATATTGATATTACACCCTCTATTATCTAAAATTACGCCCAAGTGTTACTTGTGTCTTCACTCATAAATGCCTGTTTACCCAGCGCGGCTCGTTCACCCCCACAGCAAACTTAAGACCCATCGTTTCCCCTCAAGGTTCTAACAGTATCCACATCTCACCATCAATGGCCAACCAATACAGAGCTCAGCTTATAAAATTCAACCCATGGTTATACATGAAAGCGAGCTCTGAGTTGGTTACCCGGCGGGAGCCAAACAGGCCTCTCCCCTACTGGACAGTCCCGATATAGTGACGACACTGCACCTACTTAGGGGCAGGATTCGTATTAGGATCGGATAGAGGGATTGGAACGGAGCTCCTAGTCCTCCGCCCCTCACCCAGTGCAGTGCCAGGAGGCCGCCAGCGGTACCACGCAAGCATCCGCTCTCGTCTTTCGGGCGCCTTTCGAAATAGTTAGAATTACGTGTGCCGAGCGCCCACGTCAAGGACCGCCCACTGCGCAGATAACCTCTTCCTTGTACACGGAAAAAATACCGCATGCGTAAGGCTATTGCGACAGGCCATGTTAAGAATAGCCCGCAATCCGAATTGCTCTGGCCGGTAAACGTTAGACTTCAACAACAATGGCCCCCGTCATTTTTTTGGCGACAAAAATGACAGCGTTTCTCTCTTTATATTGGTTTAAAGCTTCAATCATTGCTCTGTAGCTCACGCCAGAGCTGCACCAAATTCTCTTTCCTCCTCTCAGTTCCACCGCTCCCCGTTCTCTGGCACATTTTACTTTTCCCACTCCCAATAGGAGTTACAGCAAAGTACATTGATTCAGCTCAGGGTCCCCGGAGGTCACCTTTCTCTTCCTGGGCATGAAAGTGCATGTTCCGTGTATAATGCGCTTGCGGGGAGTCACTAAGACCTGCACCTGATATCTTGCATGTGTCGCTCCCCGCTCATGGTCCCCCTGGAGTTCACCTTCTGTCTCCTGGTGCACTGTAAGTGCACTGTCCACGGCTATACATGCAGATTTTTTCTGTGCGGTGGAGGGCCAAATAAGATCCTGCGCCGATATAACTGCAGTGTGGGCTTCCCCGTCACAGGTCCCTGCGAGTCACCTTCTTCTTCCTTGGGCATCCTGTAAGCCGCGACCATCGGGCCGTGCTATCATGTGCGTGCGGGAGTCAACTAACGATCCTTTGTTCGCTTCGTATATATGCATGTGTCGCTTCACCGCCCCCTCATGTGTCCCCGGTAGTGTTCCCACCTGCTTCCTGGTGCATGTTTTGAAGTGCATTGTTTCCGTTTTGTATTAATGTGGGCGGGAGTCACTACAGATCCTTGCCCCCCAAGAATTCCTGCATGTGTCGCTTCCCCACTCAGGTCCGGGAGTTCAGCCTTCTTCTTCTGGTGCATGTAGTGCATTGCGGTGTATTAATGCGGTTCCCTCCTCACATGGTGCACCCACCTAAATCCTCTGCACCCCTGCATGGTCAAATAACACCCATCACCCACCTGCATCCTCTGCACCCCCAGGGTCCTGTCGCATGACACCCAGCACCCACCTGCACCCCCAAGGTCCAGTCACATGACACCCAGCACCCCCGGGGCCCGGTCACATGACACCCAGCACCCCCGGGGTCTGGTCACATGACACCCAGCACCCACCTGCACCCCCAAGGTCCAGTCACATGACACCCAGCACCCACCTGCATCCTCTGCACCCCCAGGGTTCGGTCACATGAGACCCAGCACCCACCTGCACCACCAAGGTCCGGTCACATGACACCCAGCACCCCCGGGGTCTGGTCACATGACACCCAGCACCCACCTGCATACTCTGCACCCCCAGGGTCCGGTCACATGACACCCAGCACCCACCTGCACCCCGGGGTCCGGTCACATGACACCCAGCACCCACCTGCACCCTCGGGTATATAGCTCTCTCTCTGTTATAAGATGTATCTATCCATCTCTCTCTCTGTATATTAGATGTCTCTACCTCTCTCTCTTCTCGGATAAAGATGTATCTATCCTCTCTCTCTATCTGTATTATGATGTACATCCTATCGCTCTCTATATGAATGATGATCTATCCTCTCGATATCTCTGTATATAGAGTATCTATCCCCTCTCTCTAGATACGATGTATCTATCCTCGCTCTCTGTATATAGAGTATCTATCCCTCTCTATGTTATATAGGTAGATATCCCCTCTCTATCTGTATAAGATGTATCTACCTACTCTCGATAATTATCATTCTCCTCTGTATATAGATGATCTATCCCCTCTCTGTATATAGATGTATCTATCCTCTCTCTCTCTGTATATAGATGTATTTATCTCCTCAATCTCTGATCTTAGATGTAGTCTATCCTCTCCATCTCTGTAATAAGATGCTTCTATCCACTCTACTCTATGTAATTAGATGTATCTATCCCTCTCTCTGGTCTAGATTATTATACTCTCTCCTCTCTGCTACTCTCGAGTTATAGTATCTATCCTCTCTATCTGATATAGATGTATCCCTTCTCTCGGAATGAATCTATCCTCTCTCTCTCTCTGATATAGAGTATCTATCCACCTGCGCTCTCTGTATAAGGCTAATATCTGTATGATAGATGTATCTATCCAACTCTCTCTGTATATAGATGATCTATCCGTCTACCTCTCTGCTATAATAGATGAGTATTAAACTCCTCTGTAATTCTACTCTCTCTGTATATACATGTATCTATCCCCTCTCTCTCTCTGTATATAGATGTATCTATCCCTCTTCTCTGTATAAGATGTACTATCACCCTCTCTCTCTGTATATAGATGGTATATCCCCTCATCTCTCTGTTATATAGATGTATACTTCCTCTATCGCTTATGATATAGATGTATCGTATCTCATCTCATCTATATAGATGTATCTATCTATCTACTGGGGATCAGTATTAGAATGTATCTATCCTCCTCTATGTACTACAGACTTCCCTCGGTACTCGGTTCTGTATAAGATGGTATCTATACCTCTCTCTTCTTTAGATTATATTACTATAGTGATAGTGATCTATCCTACTTCTCTCTGTATATATGTATCTATCCCAGTCTCTTCTGATTAGATAGTATCATCAATCTCTCTCCTACTGTATATAGTATATTATAATCCTACTCTCTATGTATATAGATGTGTATCTATCCCTCTCTCATCTGTAGTAGATGTATTACCTCGTGATTATATTGCTATCCCGTCTCATCTCTGTACTATGGGTGTCTAATATATGATATGTAGATCTATCCTCTCTCTCTCTGTTAAGATGATAAGGATCTCTCTCCTCATTTATTAGTATCCTCTTCTCTCTGTAATAGATGTAAGCTTAGTCCTCTCTCTTCGTATATAGATATCATATCCTCTCTCTTGTTAGTAGACATGTATCTATCCCCTCTCTCATTAAAGGTATCTTAATTCTAATGTATATACGATGTATCTATCCTCCTCCATCATCGTTCGTTATACTAGATGTACTCTAATCCCTCTTCTCTCTCTGTAGATAGATGATCTATCTCTATGCTCGTATATAGAGTATCTAGTTCGGGCTCTCTCTCTCTATATGATTACGAAGGGATTAGGTCTCCAAATCCTCTCTCTGTATAATAGATGTATGTGCCGCTCTACGTCTTCTGTATATAGAGATAGTCGTACTCCATCTCTCTCTGGTATTATAGATGTATCTACCTCTCTACTCTCTGTATATAGATTATTCTTCCCCTCTCGTCTCCTGTGATATAAGATGTATGCTCCAAACCTCTCGTCTCTGTATAAAATAATTATCATGATTTCATTTAATCTATCTCTCTAGCGTCAAGACTAGATATCGCATCCCCAAAGCTGCTCAAGGCACATCTCGTATAGATTGGTAAACCTCGGTCCATCTCGTCCATTATAGTTAATATCAAACCTCAGATGTCTCTGAAGTATTAGATGTTCTCCCCCTCTCTCCCGGATCATTCTGTAATATTGATAGCTGCCTTGTATATGATCACCTCTATTCTCTACTCGATAGTCTGTATGTATCTAATCCTCTCTCCTCCTCTGATATAGTGTATCTATCCCTCAATCTCTGTATATAGATGTATATCTCCGCCTATTGTTCTCTATCTCTTCTATGATATAGATGTATCTATCCCTCTCTCTCTGTATTATAGATGTATCTACCTCTTCTCTCTGTATATCGATTTCGGTCCACCTCTCCTCTGTATATAGATGTTATATCCTCTCTCTCTCTGTATATAGAGGTATATGTCCCTCCTCTCTCGTATATAGATGTATCTAATCTCTCTCTCTCTGTATATAGTGTATCTATCCCCTCTATCTCTTAGTTTAGATGATATGAATCTATCTCCCTCTTGCTGTATATAGATGTATCTAGCACTCCTCTCTCTTCTGTATATAGATGTATATATCCACCCTCTCTCGATATTCTACCTCTCTCTGTATATAGATGTATCTATCCCCTCTCTCTGTATATAGATGTATCTATCCCCTCTAATCGATCTCGTAGTATAGGTTCGATATCTATCCTCTCTCCTCTCTGTATATAGAGAATATCTAATCCCAACTCTCGTATTGTAATATGGATTATGATCCTCTCCTCTCTCTCGGAGTAAAGGATAAAGTGATCCTCTTTCTGGGTACGTATAGATGTATCATCCCTCATCTCTCCTCTCTTATATAGATGTAATCTAGTCCTCTCTCTATCTGTATAGCTGTTATCTATCCTCCTCTATAAATATTCTATCTCGGCCGTATATAGATGTAATTCTATCATCTTCTCTGTCATATAGATATTTCTATCCTCACTCTCTCTGATGATAGATGTATCTATCCTCTCTCTCTCTGTATATAGATGTATCTATCCTCTCTCTCTCTGTATATAGATGAATAGTTCTTCCTGTAGGGTTCTTCCTCTCTCTCTAGTAGATATCTATCTCCCTGATATAGAGTATATCCCCTTCTCTCTGGTATATAGATGATTAGCTAC
The DNA here is from genome assembly GCA_019512145.1 of Engystomops pustulosus. Lineage (NCBI taxonomy): Eukaryota > Metazoa > Chordata > Amphibia > Anura > Leptodactylidae > Engystomops > Engystomops pustulosus. The sequence goes on from WNYA01000392.1 coordinate 62,607, forward strand.
ACTCTCTCCTCTCGTAATATAGATGTTCACTATCGTAGATAGTATCCCTCTCTCTCTCTGTATAAGATGTTGCTATCCCTCCCCTCTATAAGGATCTATAATCCCTCTGATGATGAATCTATCCCTTCTCTCTCTGTAATATAGATGTATCTTCCCTCTCTCTCTGTATATAGAATGTATCCTATCCCTACTCTCTCCTGTATGATAGATGTATCTATCCTCCTCTCTTTATATAGATGTAATATATCCTCTCTCTACTCCTGTATATAGAGTTTAATCTATCCCTCTCTCTCTGTCTATGATTATCTATCCATCTTCTCTTGTATATAGAAGATAAGAATTCTATTACTCCAGCTGCCTAACATCATTGGGCCTCCCCTGGCTCACATAACCTACGTTTGGTCGATTGATCTATCCTCTCTCTCTCTTTTATGTACCCCTATTATATAAGAGATGATATTACTCTCTTATCTGTGACTACTCTTCTCTTTGGTATTATATCCCTCTGCTGTATATGAGTTCTTCTCTCTCTATCCCTTTTGATTTATAAGATGTATCGATCCTCTCTCTCTCTGATATATATGTACTATACCTCATTCTCTTATGTTCCTATTCTCGTATATAGAATGTATATATGCCCTATCTCTGTATATAGAGATAGTTCTATCCTCTCTCTCTTGGATATAGATGTTCTACCTCTCTCTTCTGTATATAATGTATCTTCCCCTCTCTCTGTGTATATAGATGGTATCTAGCTCCTCTCTCTCTCTGTATATATTTTATTATCCTGCTCTCTTTATATAGTTATCAGCCCCTTTTATAGATGTATCTATCCTCCCTCTCTCTGTATAGAGGTCTACCCTCTCCGTATTAATTATCTTCCTCTCTCTGTGTATAGATGTATCTATCTCTCTCTCTGTAATTAGATGTATCTAGCCTCTTCTCTCGCTCTCTCTCTGTATATGTTTAGTCTCTGATATAGAGTAACTCTCCTCTCTCTCTCTCTTTGTATAGATGTTTATCCCCTTCTCTCTGTATGCAGATGATCCTCTCTCTCTCTCTACTCTGTATATAGATTATCCAATCTCTCTCTCTCGTAATTAGATGTATTCTACTCCTCTCTCTTAATGATCATCCTCTACTTAATGTCATATATTCCGTTATTAATTATCTTCCTCTCTCCTCTCTGATATAGATGTATCTATCCTCTCCTCTTTAATTTCTATCCTCTCCTCTGTATATAGATGTATCTATCTCCTCTCTCTCTAGCTTCATATAGATGATCATCCCATCCCCTCTCTCTCTGTATATAGATGTATCTATCCTCTCTCTCTCTCTGTATAGAGTTTAGCCTCCGTGATAGATGTATCTATCCCTCTCTCTCTGTATATAGATTATCTACCCCTCTCTCCTATCTTGGTAGATAGATGATCATAATCCTCTCTCTCTCTGTATAATGTATCTATCCCACCTCCTCTGCTATATAGATGTATCAATCTCCTTCTCTCTGTATAATAGATGTATCTATCCCTCTCTCTAGTAGTAAGACTGTATCTATCCCTCTCTGCTCTGTCATAAATGTATCTATCCTTCTCTCTCGTATATAGATTGGTATCTATCCTCTCTCTCCTGGTATGAGATGTAATCTATCCTCTCTCTCTCTGTATAGAGTATCTATTTCAATCCTCTCTCTTCTTAATAGATGTATCTATCCTCTCTCTCTGTGGATATAGATGTATCTAACTTACTCTCCTCTGTAAATGATATTTATCCTCTCTATCTTCTGTAATATGATGTATCTATCCTATCCTCTCTCTTGTATATAGATGTAGCTATCACTCTCTCTTCCTTGTATATAGATGTATACATCCCTCTCTCTGGATATAGATGTATTTCCATCCTCTCTCTTTGTATCTGATGTATCTATTCACTCTCTCTACTCTGTATATAGATGTTATCTATCCCCTCTCCCTATGTATATAGAGTACCCTCCTCGTATATGATGTAGCTATCTCTCTCTCTCTGTATATAAGTGTAATCTTCCCTCTCTCTCTGTATATAGATGTATCTATCCTATGATCTCTATCTCCTCTGCCTCTCTCGTATATAGATTGTATCTATCCCCCTCTCTCTCTCTGTATATCATTAATCTATCTCTTCTTATATAGATTTCTACCCCCCTAATAGATGTTCTATCACTCTCTCTCTGTATATAGATGTATCTATATTCTCTACTCTGTAGTATGATGTATCTATCCTCTCTCTCTCGATATAGAGGTGTATTACTCTTCTCTACTTCTCTGGATATGATAGATGTATCTAATCCTCTCTCTCTCCTGGATATGATGTCTAACTATCCCTCTCTGGTATATAGATGTATCTATCCTCCGCTCTCTCGATATCAGTGTATCTACCCTCTCTCATGAGATAGATGATCTATCCCCATCTCTCATGTTATATGTAAATCACTCCTCTCTCTCCTGTATAAGATGTATCTATCCTCTCTCCTGTTATAGATGTACATCCCTCTCTCTCCTGTATTAGATTGTATTATCCCCCTCTCTCTGTATATAGATGGTTATCCTATCTCTCTCTGTTATAATGTATCTAATCTCTCTCCGTATAATGTATCTATCTTCCCTGTAAATAATGTTATCCCCTTCTATGTATTAGATGTTATATCCTCTCTCTTCTGGATATAGATGTATCTATCTCTCCTCTCTGGTAATAGATGTATCACTCTCTCTCTCTTCATTATCTATTCCTTCTATAGATGTATCAATCTCTCCTCTCATATAGGTATCTACCCCCTCTCTGTATATAGATGTATCTATCCTCTCTCTCTCTGTATATAGATGTATCTATCCCTCTCGTCTCTATGTATATAGAATGTATCTATATCTCTCTCTCTGTATATAGATGTGATCATCCTCGTCTCTCTATATAGCATGTATCGATCTCTCATGCTCTATTTCTCTGTATTATAGATGTTATCCTCCTATGTATACCTATCTCCTCTCTCTCTCTGATAATAGACTGAATCTATCCCTCTCTCTCTCTGTATATAGAGGTATCTATCCCTATCTCTCTGTATATGACTGTATCTATTCTCTGTTAAATCATCTCTCTCTCTTATATAGATGTATCTAATCCTCTCTTCTCGTGTATGATAGAGTATCTATCCTCTCTCTCTCTGGTTATAAGATGTATCTATCTCCCTCTGCTCTGTATAATAGATGCATCTATCCCTTCTCTCTCTGTATAATCGTAATTATATCCTCTCTCTCTCTGTATATAGATTATACTATCCCTTCCTCTCGTAACTATGATTACCCCTCTCGCTTATACATAGATGTATCTCTCCCTCTACTCTCTGTGATATGAATGTATACTCCCTCTTCCTATATAGGTCTCTCGTCTCTCTGTATGATAGATGTATCTATCCCTATCTGCTGTATATAGATGTATCTATCCTCTTCCCCATCCTCTCTCTGTATTATAGATTTATCTAATCTTCTATGAATGATCAATATCCTCTCTCTCTGTATATAGATATCTATCCCTCCTCTCTGTTATAGGATGTTATACAATCTCTTCTCTGTATAGATGTATCTATCCTGCTCATACTCTGTATATAGATGTATCTATCAGCTCCTCTTGTAGTATAGAGATGTATCAATCCCTCGCTCTCTCTGTATACTAAGATGTATCTATCTCTACTCTCTGTATATAGTATGTATCATCCTCTCTCTCTCTGTATATAGATGGATATCTCTCTCCTTCTGTATATAGATGTGTATCTTCCTCTCTCTCTCTGTTATATAGATGTATATCATCCCTTCTATCTCTGTATATAGATATATACTATCCCCTCTCTCTATGTATTAGATGTATCTATCCTCTCCTCTCTCTGTATATAGATGTATCTACTCCCTCTCTCTCTGTTATATATGTACCGTATCCTCTCTCTCTCTGTCAATGTTTATCTTTCCCTCGTATAGATGTATCTATCCCCCTCTGTATAATGTACTAATCCCTGTATAAAGTCTCTATCCCTCTTCTCTTCTCTGTTAAGATGTATCTCTCCATCTCTCATCTCCTCTTGTAATAAGATGTATCTATCTCAGCCTCTCTCTCTGTATACTAGAGTATCTATCCTCCTCTCTCTGTATAAGATGTACTATCACTCTATCTCTCCGTTATAGGAGATGATCTATTCTCCTCTCTCTTAATATGATTATCCCTTTCTCTGTATATAGATGTATTAATCCTCTTCTCTGTATATAGAGTTATTATCCTCTCTCTTCTGTATAGATAGTACCCTATGTATACTAGTACCTCTACTCTCTCGTATTATCCATCATCCTCTCTCTGTATATAGATGTTCTATTCCCTCTCTCTCTGTATTAGATGTATCTATTCCCCTCTCTCCTCTGTATATAGATGTTCATCTATCCTCTCTCGTATATCGAATGAACTCTCGATATATTATTATCCCCTCTACTTCTATGTATATAATTGTATCTATCTCCTCTATTATTAACTCCTCTCTCTCTGTTATAGATGTATCTACGTCCCCTCTCTCTCTGTATCTTAGAGTATTGATCTCCGCTCTCTCGTAGAAGAATGTACTGGTCTCCTCTCTCTCTCTGTAATAGATGTATCCATCGCTCTCCTCTCTCGTGATATAGATGCTTACTATCTCCTCTCATCTCTGTATATAGATGTTCTATCCTCTTTCTCTGTATATAGATGTATAACTATCCCTCTCTCTACTTGTATATAGATGTTCTATCACACACTCTCTCTGTATATAGATGTATATCCCTTCTCTCTAGTATATAAATGTTCTATCCTTCTCTCTCTATCTGTTATAGATGTATCTATACCTCTACTTCTGTACTTAAATGTATCTACCTCCTCTCTCTCCCCTGTATAGAGTTATCTATCCCTCTCTTCTGTATATAGATGTATCTATCCTCTCTCGCTCTGTATTAGATGTATCTATCATCTCTCTCCTGGTATATAGATGTATCTAATCCTCTTCTCTCTGCTAGTTATAGATGTATCTAATCATCTATCCCTCTCTGTATAAGATGTATCTTAATCCTCTTCTCCTCTCATCTTTTATATAATTAGATCTATCCAGCTCTCTCTATGTTCTATAGATGTATCTATCATCTCTCTCTCTGTAGTATCTACTCTCTCTGTATATAGATGTATCTTAATCCGCTCCTCTCCTGTATAGATGACTCTATCCTCTCTATCTCTCTGCTGTATTAGAATGTATCTATCCCTCTCTCTTGTATATAGAATGTATCTTATCCCTCTCTCTCTCTGTAGTATAGATGTATAATACCCTCTCTCTCTGTATATAGATGTATCTATCCTCTCTCTCTCTGTATATAGATGTATCTATCCCCTCTCTCTTTAGTGATTTCCTCACTCTTGTAATAGATGTATATATCACTCTCTCTCTCTGTAATCTAGATGTATCTTATCCTCTCTCTCTGTAATAGAATGTATCTATCCCTCTTCTCTCTGTATTAGATGTATCTCCTCTCTCCTCCGTAGTATAATGTACTATCTCTTACTTGCTATATAGATGTTATCTATCTCTTCTCTCTGTATATAGATGTTCTATCCTCTGCTCTCTAATAGGATCTATCTCCTCTCTGTTATGTTATTATCCTCTCTCTTCTTCTGTATTTAGTTCCTCCCTATTTCTCTCTGTAGAGTTCTACTCGCTCGTCAATGTTCTTCTCTCTCTGGTTTAATGATCTAACCCCTCTGATATGTGTACACTCCCTCTCTATTATGATCCCCCCCCCCCTCTCTCTCTCTCTTAGTGTACTCTCTCTCTGTATATATATGTATCTATCTCCTCTCTCTCTCTGTATATAGATGTATCTATCCCCCTCTATCTTCTGTATATAAGATGTATCTATCCCCTCTCTTTCTCTGTCATGAGATGTATCTATACCTCATTCTCTGTATTGAGTTCATCTCGTAGCCTACTACTCTACTCGATCTGTAATAGATGGATCTAATCCCCCTTCTCTGTATATAGATGGTAATCTATTCCTTCTCTCCTCTGTTATAGATGTATCTATCCTCTCTCTCTTGTATATAGAGATTCTATCCTCTCTCTGCTGTATATACGATGTATCTATCCTCTCTCTCTCTGTGCATAGATGTATCTATCCCTCTCTCATCGTATATAGATGTATCATAATCCTCTCTCCGATATAGATGTCATCTAGCCACTCCTCTGTATATAGATGTATCTATCCCTCTCTCTCTGTATATATATGAAATCTATCCCTCTCTCTCTGTATGTGTAACCCTTATTTGATGTCTCTTCTCCTCTGAAATGTATCTAGCCTCTCTGTATTCTTTATATCGATGTTCTATCCTCATCTCCTCTCCTGTATATAGATGTATCTATCCTCTCTTCTCTTGTATCTAGATGATCTATCCCATATCTCTGGTAGATGATGTATCTTATCCCCTCTCTCGCTCTGTATATAGAGGTATCTATCCCTCCTCTGCTTTATATAGATGTATCTTATCGCTCTCGTTAGATTTCTCTCTCTCTATTATATAGATGTATCTATCCCTACTCTCCTGTTATATAGACTGTATGCTATCCTCTCTCTACTTATATATAGATGTATCGATTTCCCTCTCCTCTGTATAAGATGTATCTATCCTCGCTCGGTCGATCATCCCCTTGTATAGGATGTATCCTATCTCGCTCGTATTAGCTGTATCTATCTCTGTATATAGATGATCTATCACCTCTCTCCTCTGTATATAAGATTAGTATCAATCCTCTACTCTCCTGTATATAGATGTATCTACTCAATCCCCTCTCCCTGATCATAATTACTCTCCTTGTATAGAGAGTCATTATCCCTCTCTCTCTGTATACTATGTATCCTATCCTCTACTCTCTCTGTATATAGATGTAATCTATCACACTCTCTCTCTCGTATATAGATTATCTATCCCTCTCTCTCTGTATATAGATGTATCTATCCTCTCTCTCTCTGTATATAGATGTATCTTTTCCTTTCCTGTATATCATTATGTATCCTTTTATAGATGTATCTAATCCTCTCTCTTGATATAATGTATACTGCCTCTCTCTACTCTCTGTATATAGAGTATTATACTCCTCGCTATTGTATATAAGGGTTCATCCCCCTCTCCTCCTCTCTCTGTAATATATGTATCTATCCTCTCTTCTTTATATAGATGTATCTTCCTCTCCTCTGTCCATATTGTCTCTCACTTCCTTCGTAAAAATAGAGGTATCATTCTCTTTCTTTGAGTTCTATCTCTCTCTCTGTATATATGTACTTCCTGTATGTATCTATCCCCTCTCCTCTCTCTGTATATAGATGTATCTATCTCTTCTGTATAAGATGTATATCCTCTCTCTCTCTGTATATAGGGATGTATCTATCTCTCTCGATAGCATACTTCCTATCCTCTGTATATAGATGTATCATCCTCTCTCTCTCTGTATTAAATGTATTATCCTCTCTCTCTCTGTATATGAGTATTCCTTCTATTCTATCTGTATCATAGATGATATCTATCCCCTCTCCCCTCGCTCTGTATATAGATTTATCTATCCTTCTCCGTAGATGAAATCTACCTCTCTCGTCTCTCTGTATATAGATGTATCTATACCTCTATCCTCTCTGTATATAGAGTATCTATCCCTCTCTTTTGTTATAGATGGATTCTATCCCTCTCTCTCTCTGTATATAGATGTATCTAGCCCTCTCCTCTTAGAGGATTATCTCTCTGTATATAGAGGATCCTATCATCCTCGCTCTCTGTATATAGATAGTATCTAAGCCCATCTCTCTACTGTATATGAATGTATCTATACTCGCTCTACTACTGTAATAGATGTTCTTCTCCTTATTATTGCTATCCTCTCCTCTCTCTGTAATATAGATGTATCTACTCCCCTCTCTCTCTGTATATAAGATGTATCTATCCTCTTCTCCTTGTATTAGATGTATCTATCCCCTCATCTTCGCTGTAATTAGAATGATCTATCCACTCTCTCTCTGCTATATATATGTATCTATCATCTCTCGCGATAAGGATATCTTCAAATCTCTCTGTATATAGATGTATCTACCCTCTCCTTCTCTCTCTGTATAACTGAGTAATCTATACCCCTCTCTCTCTGAATGATTACCCCTATTCGGTAGATGTAATTATCCACTCTCCTCCTGATATTAGAATGATCTATCCTCTCTCCTCTATGTAATAGATGTAACTATCCCCTCTCTCTCTGTTTAGAGAAGATTTCTATCCCCTATCCTCTGTATATAGTAGATCTATCATCCCCCTCTCTCTCATCTGTAATATAGAGGTATCTCCTCTTCTCTCTCTTTATAGAGAATATACTCTATCTACTCTCTCGTATATGATGTATCTACCCTCTCTCTCTGTATATAGATGTACTTCCGCTTCCTAGTAGATATCTACCTCTCTCTGTATTAGATTAATCTACCCTCTCTTATCCAGTATTATCCTTCTGTAGATTATGTATCTATCCTCCTCTCTCTCGTTATATAGATGTACTACTTTTCTCTTATATTACTCCCTCTCTCTCTTCTAAGATGATTATCACCCGACTAGAGTATTATCTCTCTCTCCGCTAATCATATCCTTCTCCCTCTGTATATAGATGTATCATCCTCCTCTTAGTGGCTCTGTATATAGATGTATCTATCCCTCTCTCTACTGTCTAATAGATGTATCTATACTACTCTCTACTCGTATATAGATGTATATCCATCTCTCTATGAGTACTATCTTTCTTCGTATATAGGTTTATCCTCTCTGTCTAAATTATCATCCCTCTCTCTCTCTCTGTATAGAGATGTATCTATCATCCATACCTTCTTTATGATGTGACCTTCTCTCTCAATAGATGTATACTATACCTCTAATAGTATACTCCCTCTGTTGAGTGGGTGGTATATACATGTATCTATTCTCTCTCTCTCAGAAGATGGTATCTATCCACCTATCTCCTCTCATATGACTATCTATTATATAGTGTATTAGCTGGTATCCTCTTCTCTTCTGATATAGATGTATCTATCCTCTCTCTCTGTATATAGATGTATCTATCCTCTCTACTGTTAATAGATTATCTATACCCTCTCCTAGTAGTGATCATCCCTTCTCTTATATAGATGTTAATCCTACCTCATCTCCTATCAGTTTCTACTCTCTCGTATCTAGATGTGATCTATCCCCTCTCTCTGTATAAGATGTACTACCTATCCGACCCTGTACTTATCTATCCCTCTCCTCTCTCTGTATATAGATGTATCTATCCCTCATCTCTCTGTTATAGATTACCTCCCCTCCTGATTGATGTTCTATCCTCTCCCTCTCTGTATATAGATGTATCTATCTCTCTCTCCTTGGATAGTAGTATCTATCCTCTTCTCTCTGCTTATTATGATGTATCTATCCTCGTCTCTCTCTCTTATATGATGTATTCTATCCATCTAATCTCTTGATAAGATGTATCTATCCCTACTCTCTCTCTTCTGTATATAGATGTATCGATCCTCTCTCTCTTAGTTATATAGATGTATCTATCCTCTCTCTCTCTCTGTATATGATGTATACTATCCTCTGCTCTCATGTATATAGAGTATCTATCCTCTCTCTCTTCTGTATGATAGTGTATCTACTCTCTTCTCTCTCTGTATCATAGATGTATCATCCTCTCTCTCTCTCTTATATAGAGTTTCTATCCTCTCCTCGTAACTGATGACTTCTCCCTGTATATAGATGTTAATCTCCTCGGGTCTGTAACCCTGTACTCTGGGGTGGAATATCTGGGGGCTGACATTAGTATGAGGTGTAGTTACAGAACATGGGGGAGGAATAGTGAGCGAACGAGGGTGTCTGTGTGTTGTATCGTTCACTACTTAGTTATTCAACACCTAGACTGAGCGGCTGTGGCACAGCCCGGAGTCTAGGGCAGACACGTAGCCCGTGTGAGAGGGTTGCAAAGCTAACTTCCCCAGTGCTTGCCGGTCAATGAATGGATGCGAGGTGACGGGGCTCTAGCTTGTATCTCCTCTCTCCTGCCACAACGGGGCAGCAAGCCGCCGCGCGGCCATCCTGATGAGTTTCGGGGGCGTGTTTAGGCGTCGACGCGCAAGGGTTGGCGTGGTCCGAGGTATGTGATTGATGGGAGGGGCGTCCGTAGCTGCGTTGGGTCGGGCCGGGGCTCTGCGGAGATCTGGAGAAGTTCGGTGACGGCGGCGGAGTCGGGAGGAGACAGGAGCGGCCGGGCAGGTGGGTGCTGGGTGTTCAGGTGACCGGCCCCGGGGGTGCAGAGAATGCAGGTGTGGTGCTGGGTTGTCATGGGAACCGGACCCCGGGGTGCAGAGATGCAGTGGGTGCTGGGTGGTCATGTGGACGGACCCCGGGGGTTGCAAGAGGATGCAGGTGGGTGCTGGGTTGTCGCTGCGTGCAATGCAGGGCGGTGGTCATGCCGCGGGGGTGCAGAGTGATGCAGGTGGCTGCTGGGTGTCATGTGACCGGCCCCGGGGGTTGCAGAGGATGAAGGTGGGGGCTGGGCGTCATGTGACGGCCCCAGCACCCCCGGGGTCTGGTCACATGACACCCAGCACCCACCTGCATACTCTGCACCCCCAGGGTCCGGTCACATGACACCCAGCACCCACCTGCACCCCGGGGTCCGGTCACATGACACCCAGCACCCACCTGCACCCTCGGGCTCCGGTCACATGACACCCAGCACCCACCTGCATCCTCTGCACCCCCGGGGCCGGTCACATGACACCCAGCACCCACCTGCATCCTCTGCACCCCCGGGGTCCGGTCACATGACACCCAGCACCCACCTGCATCCTCTGCACCCCCGGGGTCCGGTCACATGACACCCAGCACCCACCTGCATCCTCTGCACCCC